>JAASAO010000958.1:0-50469 GCA_017311375.1 Mytilus coruscus | reverse complement strand
TAGCAATAGTTCATAAAGTTAATAAATAAAACAAAAACTAATAACAATTTAAAAGGATGAACAATACTAAATAATAATTATGATTAATAACGATATCCTGCATTTGTTTCAAATAAGATAAAGATAATAAAAAAAAAAAGAAAGAAAGAAACCTGTCCAGAAGTGATCCGGGAACAAAACGATCGGAGTCTGTTCTAGCGTAAAACTGTTAGAATCTGTTCTAGGTTAGAACTGTCCAAAAGTGTTGCATGGAGAACAGTTTATGTCAGAAACAGTTTTAAAGGTAGCAGGAGAACAGTTCTCGTGACAGTTCCAAACATATTTTGGGTTTGCTCGACACTTTAACAGTGCACATTTTAACGTATGTGTCTCCTAAAAAACATTAGAACGCGGACGAGTCGGAGAGCACTTTTTTCGATGTCAATTAGTGATGCAAAACGTAAGTACACTTTCAACAACAAAAAAAATATGGTCAGGAGTGTATGTTTAAACAAACAGTATTGCTTGCTATTTTTAACAAATTTTAAAAGGACAGAAATATTAGCGTGTGTCGAACATTCAAAACAGAAAATGTGAATAGAGACGTTGTATGACTGCCAATGACACAATGTTCTACCCTCATGAAAGGACAGTGTTGAAAACAACTGCTTGTCATCGAATGGCCTTCATCCACTAGCAAAATCCATACTGTATGGTAAACTCTATCTATAGGCTCATCTGCACGCCATCAGTTTAACATATTATTACATTTTCCGCCGACATAAATTTTCTTTACCTTGACATATCTCTATTTTCACGCAATTGGATTTTATTCAAAGGTATATAAAACATTTTCTCACTACAAAATTCTTGGTAATAGTCAATTATTTTTCTTTAACAAATACATTTTTGAATATAACAAACTCTAAAGGTAAGTATTTTTCAACATGTTCAAGCTTGCTTAGTAGCCAACTTTTCATACACGACTTCCACTTTGACGAACATATCTTTCAGAATTGTTTAAGTTCTGCCTATTCCATTGGACAATTGTCCAAGTAAAATGATTACTTGACAGTCACATCCAACGTTATCTTATAATTTACATTCTTTATAAGCCTGAAAAGGCACTTTACAACAACTACTGCCATCTCTTCTTGGAAATTTTGTTTTCATTGTATTTGTGAGAATATCAGCGTAATGTGAATATTTAATAAATTATCTTATAAAACATGTAATATCATTCGATGATATCCAGAACTCCAGCAACACATTTTGATTATAGATAATTTTTTACACAAAATACCTGACACTTCAAATAATTGCTGTTTGTCACCTTTGATCATAGATAAACATAGGTTAATAGTTACCTTGACCTATTATTCCGACTCCGATGCTTTTGGCCTATGAAATTAGAACCGATTCTTACTGTACCAATTTATTAATTAAGTGTTTTAAACTTATACCGATATTAACATGCGATTTCTCTGTATAGTTCGTTATTCCATTGAATGAAATACATTATGTAGTGGTCTTGCTTGCCTCGAGTGACGCAGATCATGAGTTCGAACTCCGACTGAATAAAGGCAAAGAACAAGTTACAATGAATCATAATAAAATTATTTAAAGTAGCTTTCATTCATTTTAAAGCTTTTTTCAATTATATTATAGCTTTTATTCTTATTTATGCAAAACGTCGATATGATTTGATATTGTATATAATAATTTAGTAATTCACCACTACTTCAACATTGATTGATCATCACATCGTTTCTCATATTTGAAAAATAAATCTCTGGAATACAAAATGAACTGTAAATATTTCGAAGTGTTTGTCTTTAATTTATCAGGACAAGAGGTGTTTTATGTTAAAGATAGGCATTTAAAAGAACACCAAATTTAAGAAATATTTGGATATTTTAAGTAACAAAACAGAACCAATAAAAGACACATTGAAATTGTCTTTTGATTTTCTGGTTGTAAGGAGTAAAATTTGAAACTATACTTTTATTAACTCGTGACGAAAAAAAGTAAGATAACAAAATACCGAACTCCAATGAAAATTCAAAACGGAAAGTCCCTTATCAAATGGCAAATTCAAAAGCTCAAACACGTCAAACGAAAGAAAAACAACTGTCCTGACATGAAACAAGCATTTCCTTATATAGAAAATTATGGATTAAACCTGGTTTTATAGCTATCTAAACCGCTCACTGTCATTCGATTTGAGCTTGGCACTTTGTTGACACCTGTCAAATATTGAAAACTATTTGTTAACCTCTAGATGTCTTTTGGTTCTGTTTGTCGGTAGACTGCTGTCTTATTAAGGTATGCCCTTCATCTCCTTTTATATATTCATGATGAAAAAGAAATTGTGTATGGGTATTTCGCTAGATTTCTTGTAGCTATATATATCTTGTAATTGATTTTAGTCGTACATGTATTACAGTTTTGGGAAAGATGGTTAAATCATAAATCTTGGTTCATTTCCTTTTGTTTGTAAATTAAAAAAAACGTAAGATCTGATAAGTTTTGTTTGGTTTCTCTTTATTAGGAATACTCTGTTCCCGTTCAATTCATATGCTTTCTTATAAATCATTTCTTAAGTTAAGTTGTTGAAATTCGTTTTCTATTCAAAGAGTTTTTAATGTTTTTCCAGCATTTAAACAAAATTGTGGTATTATGCTTTGTACAGATGTTAAAATGGGCTTGGTGCATCATTTCAGAATCTAATCAAAGTCATACTGATTTTATTTTATAAGTAGAGTAGAATGAATATAAAAGCTAACATGGTGATTACAGGAATACAGAAAATAAAACGTATAATTTTATTAAATTCAGTTACATGTTTTATTTTCAATAGTTAGATAAGGTGGTTTGGGATTCAAATGCGAATTGCATGGCTACCTGGCCAGTGAGTTATTCATAACATAATAAAAGATCATTACTATTCTATAGTTCTATATTTTTGTATTTTAATCTAATCGCTACTTCGGAAACTTCAATTTGAAAGGTAGTCCTTTTACTATCTAAAAATAATTTCTTCTTTCTGTAAATTTTATAGTGTTATCATTTCGGCTTTCATAATGACAGAAAATGTTACATTTGTAAATGTTGAAACTGATACACATGCAAATATTACATTTGTACAGTGCTGAAATTGATAGACATGAAAATTTGACATTTGCGCAGTGCTGAAATTGAAACATAAGAAAATTCTACACGTGTACGGTGCTGAAATTGATACATATGAAATCAGAAAAAAAAAAACAACGTCTTTAAGATAGAAAATGAATGTACACAAAGAAATAATAGTAATATGCTTTAGTTCCAAGACAGAGGTTTCGGAATCTAACACATGGCAGGCATGACAGAGACATCATCTACATCAACATTATTATGTTTAAAATCCTATACGAATAATTTTAAAAGGAGACGTCAGGTATACATCAATAAGCCGGCAACACAACGACACAGAAATACCGAAAGCCATCTTAAACTAGTATACATCGCATTTAACGAAACGGAGCAATGCGAACTAGTAAATAATGCAAACTGTTATTTGTCGGCGACAACTATCATATTCTTTTGAAATAATGAAAAAAATGTGTTGTTGGAAGTTCATAAGAATCCGATAGAAATTTTTTATAAATAAATGTGTTCGAAAATCCCATTCATGGTGAAATACAAAGAGACCCGTAAAAAGGAAACAAATGTGACAGAGTATTTTCTTTCGCTCTATACTTTAATAATGTGCAATAAACTCAATTTAGCCTAGATACCTCGACAAGCCTGGAAATCTCGTGGCTAGTCACATAAATGTGTGATCTTTGAACAGCAAGTAAAATATAAAACCTGAGACCCAAAATACGCATCAACTGATATGTATATTGTTTTGAAAGTACGTAACCCAAGCTGTTAGTAAACATACTTACCCAAATACACTAGTGAACCGTTATAATACTGGTTTTCACAATATTTTGGTCCTGGTGCCATTATCTTTATTGTTTCATTATCATATACGTACAGAACCCCTCCAAATGGCAAAGCATTATCATTTCCTCTCTGTGCAGATCCTGTTAAAAACCACATGTCCTTATTTAAGAACGTATCAAACACTTTGACCTGTACTTCAACCTTAAGAGGTAGCTCGTTTAAACCATGTGAAATGTTTACTTCTGGATTACAGTAGGCTTTTATTGGCTTCCAGGTACTAATAAAATCTGGAGGTGCTAATGCGTGGAAATATCGAATGCCAAAGTTTTCACTGCAACAAAAAGATATATATGATGACAGTAATAACAATAATGTTCTAGAATCATGCAACTTAAAAATCATGAAAAACAGAAGCCCTCAACTTATGATAATGATTTTTCTGAATAGTTATCTATAATTTAGGAGAAATCATCCTCTTAAAAGGGCCTTAGCTACGAGATAGAACCAAACATTAAATAAGATTCATTTTTGTTAAATCATTAATGAAAGTGATATAGTGAAATAATAATTCGCTTTTAACAGCCAATTTGGTCCAATTTGGCAAAATAAACTAAGAAACATCGCTGATGAATTCTTCATTTGCCAGTGAATAGTTCGACCTCATTTAATCCGTATTTGTGTGACCTTCAATTTAACCCTTGGCTGGAGATAGATTACGCATGCATTCAGCTATTAAAAGGAAAAGAATGTCAACATAGAAAGTAGAGCAAGGATGAACCATTTGGTTGACTGATTCGATCCACCAAAAAATCATTCTTATACAGGTAAAATCGATGATAAACATACTTTTTAACCTACAATGCGAAATCAAACAGATCAAGAAAAATCCAATTGCACGTGGACGATATCTGTTTATATTTATGTTTTCTGTTTGTATTGGGTTATATGACCGTTGGCAGTCTTCGGAGGTCATCTCGATTGTTAATTAGATGACGTCTAGACAAAAATACACACATCGTATCGAGTCCATGCATTGTTAATGGTTTACTTTAGACTTTTGTAATTTGGATATACGTTTTAGTATGTTATAAAACAAATATGAGAATTTGAGTCAAATCGATGAACATAAATTTGACAGCTAATGCCCTATAAATTGAGATTATTGTTTATATAAAATATATTTTCTTGTTTTAATGATTCAGAATACTGGTACTTATTAATTAAACTTGATATTCATTTGCCTTAAAACCAACTTACTAACCGGTCTGTTAAATCCTACGAATACCAGCTGATGTTTATAATTTGTTCTTATGCCATATTGAACTGTTACCCCACTGTCCCAATGGGAAATGTTGAGTGCTCACAAACATGTGGAAGCGCGCCACATTCTTTTCGAGCATATTACAAGTTTGGGACTGAGGTCAAGTGGTTGGTCGTATGTTGCGTTAACCATAATGTGTTGGTTTTTTTTTGTTTAATTGTTTTAGTTTAGATCAAGCCGTTAGTTTTCTCTTGTGATTGTTTAACATTTTGTTTTCTACGGCTTTTAATGGTTACTATACGATAGTTTTCATCATTGCTGAAATCCTTACGTTGATCTGTAGGCTTCTTTTCATTTTTTTCCAGGTTCAATCCACTATTTCTACATAAGAAAATGTCTGAACCAAGTCAGGAATATGACAGTTGTTTTCCATTCGTTTGATGTGTTTGAGCTTTTGATTTTGCCATTTGATAAAGGACTTTCCGTTTTGAATTTTCCTTGGAGTTCGATATTTTGCTAGTTTACTTTTTATAGGATATTTGCCTTACTAGAAATCATTTCATTTCTTCTTTTATTTTATATTAGTACTTCTGTAAGTCTTCAATTTACATGCACTTAATTCAAAACATAGTATTGACTTAAAGAAATTACATTGTCAAACAAGTTCTAAGCATAACGCTACAAACGCAACAGAAAAGCTGTTGATATGGCAAATTCGAAACAACAAACGTGTAAACACAAATAAGCTGGAACTTATACAAAGAAAAGGAAATGTTGGGTATAATGTCGACAATTTTGTTTTTGTTTTTTTTTCATATTTTTTTTTTTTGCCTAAAATTCCAAAAAAGTAGAAGGACATTTTTGTATGAGACTTCTCGTCAAATTTTTATTTGCAATAAGTCACACGATGGGCTCAGCTAGTGGTTCTGCACATCTTAACTTCTGATTCACCCCGGTTTTTGACGGGGTCGTATTGTTTAATCTAATTGTTTTCAGTCTAATATTTTGTGGATTATTATAAAGACATTGTAACACTTTGACACTCTTTACTTCAAGTATCATATTTTGTAGGGACTGCAGATGCAATAGTCGTATATTTGGTAGATTGAAGATGCAATGTTCTCAAACAATGCTTAATGCGACTAATGTACAAAAAGGACGCCAAGTGACAGCAATATCAGATTTGAAAACAAAGTTATGACGGACAGACGAAGGATACCAAGTTGAGTTTTTAAATCTCGTGAAATACATGCATTCACATTAAAATATTAAGCCTAATCATTTTTACTGCTGAAAATATGGTGACAGAATTATTTATTTTTTCAAAGATAATAAAGGCATTACATGTCAGTTACAATTTGAAAACAGTGGTTCTTGACATTTTGCATTTGGTATGCATCATTTGTACACGATTAATCACGTTCTACTGTGTTGGCAACCGTTGCGTTGTCAAACAAGATTTTGACACATTCTTTTGAATGCGCCTATTGCTCATTTTGTAAGCTCTTACTGATGCCGTGGAGCGGTGACCCGTTCTTGCCATGATTTCTTGTTCATCAATTACTGCCTGGTATAGGGCGGTTGCACATGTGCGTTCCCGGAATGAGTCGTGTAGTTCCTATAAGTCCACTTTTTGACATATCTCGCGCATTAGTCCGTGTAATTTATTTACTTCAAGTGCTGATTTTCCATAACGAAAACGATCTTTCCCATTCATGTTGAGCGGTTTTCGAAAATATTCCGGAGCCTACAGCTTTCAAGAACTCTGCAAAGTAAGCAATAATGCATCTTGGACCTACAAATTAAAACAAATTAAAAAGAGTTTTGCCGTTGCTTCTATTAAAAAATTCATAACATTTGTATTCAGCAATACTTATCGTGTATATTATAATTTCGTATAAGGAGCTTTTGATTTGAAAATGATTGATTGTTGGTGTTTAACGACACTTTCAGCACTATTGGCTATCTCGTGCAATGTTATAAAAGCTTACACTCTTCCATATCAGCTTTTATTTGAAAATGATTGATTGATTTTGCTGTTTAACGCCACTTTCAGTACTATTGGCTACATCGTGGCGGTCCGTTTTTAATTAGTGGATGACACAGGAGTGCCGGAGTTGAATAAAATAATATAAAACAATATTTCTTTTCAGAATGAAACTTAAATTGATAAAAGAATATATACAACTAATACACGTAAAATAATTTATTCAAACAATCATTCGTGTTTGAATTTGTGATTATGTATAAATAAAACAACTTACCGCCCTCTGAATAGTGCTTTAAACATGTATCTTTATTCGCTAATTGCAAAGCCACCTTTGAATGTCTTGTTATTTCTCCCGATGAAACTAAGAAACTTTCCTGTAGAATCAATACCAATTTCAACTGATCACAATCAAGATTTCTGTGCTCGTCGCGGTCCGTTTATCCAAATACATTGCAGTTATAAAAGAAAACGGTAAAGTTGGCAAAAACACCATTAACTCACAAGAGTTCTTCTTCCTTATGTGATATTGGATCGGCTCTGCGTGTTTTCGTTCCTAGTCCTTTTGACAGCAAATCTTTCATGTTTTGCTGCATCGAATACATGTCTAAACGGAGCAAAGCGATAATTCTTCCCATCAAGAAAGTTTTTTTCGTTAACATTCATGTCTCTGGGGTGTCTGAGTAGACCACAAACGATATAATATAGAGATTTGGGTGGGTAATCGGCTGCCTTCTTCCTATTAACTTCCATAATAAACCGCTGAAGCCAGAAATCCATACTCTCCTCATCCATGAGATGCAAATCCGGAATGTTGTCCAATGTCGTCGTGTTTAGCTCTTGCTGACCTCCACTCGTTAAATATTCCAACTGACCACTTAATATTTTTCTTTGTGTTAGCATTTGTTTGAGCGGAAACAAGAGGCATTCATACTATCAAAGAATCTGTACTCATCCAGATGTTACAAATGGTTTACTTATGTAAAAGTATTGCAAAGGAAGCACATGCTGATTTTAAGCATATTGAGGAATGTCAAAATAGCAAATTGTATTGAAAATTTTAATGACCTAAATGATGATGCTAAAATGAAATTTATTAATTGCCCATCAACCCAAAAACAAGTAGAAAGCATAGGCTCCTTCATTAAAAGTATTCATTCTTTATAAAGTAGTCATTAGTACTAAGGGTGGGGACTCATAATTGAATCTTTAACTATTATACTATATAATTATATGTATTAATTAGTTTCTTTATTATAATTATATATGCTTTCTTTTGTCATTTATATTACACTATGTTTTGTTTGTTTTAGTCACAAATCATATAAGCTATCGCCCATGAAAAGATAGAAAGGCCGTAGGAATTGATGACATTCCCGCCGAAGTTTTGAAAAACTAGGTTGCAGTTCAATTGTTATACAATATTATCAGTGGCTGTTTTGAGTTAGGTCATGTTCCAGAACAGTGGACAAATGGTATTACCAACCCTATTCCGAAACCTGGAATGAACTACAACAGGTGTCCACTAAATTATCGTGGAAGTACCCTTATATCTGTACCATGCACGATATATTGTACCGTTCTAAATAACCGTTTGCCATAATGGCTAAAACAATTAATGTCTAGGCGACGAACATATATTTTCTTATAGTCTACTCTAAATGATAGGAAAATTAGGATTGATTGATTTTGGTTGCTTAACGTCCAGTGGCAAATATTTCATGCATATTCAGGACGAGAACAAATTAACAATAAATACAATAGGTAGGTACTGTAATAGAACCGTCCGGGATTAAGGTCGAAGAAATTTAGACTGCCACGGGAAATGAGGGTATATTGGTTAGGGACAGAAATTTAGCCTTGCAACAGGTCACTTACGGACCCCTCGAAGGGTTCTTAACGTGCAAAGAGCGTGGCACTCTCTTTAGTGAGTTTACACGAGGCATCGGATTTAACGTCCCCATTCTGACCGGACGTTGCTGCAAAATTGTACATCCCGCAGAGCCAAACGGACGACCCACTTTGGCGAGGGTTTTACTGCCGTTCGGAGGAAGACCAATGGTGACCATACTTCTATTCCCCAGTCACCCTTGGTAAAAGGGGGATTAGGAAAAATCTACATATATTTGTTTTGTTGATATGACAAACAATTGGAATATGATGACGATGTTCGATGCGCAGTTAGAGTCAATAGAGAGCTTACCCTCTGCTTCCAAGTGTCATCCGGTGTGAAACAGGGCTGTTTTCTTTCGCCAACTTTATTCTCGATTTATATCAACGATTTGGAAGAAAAGATAATTGTAATAAATGGTGGTGTTAAATTTAACGAAGAAACAATAAACATTCTATTTTATGCGGACGAGACGATATTGCACTTATAGCGCCCGACGAACAGAGCCTGCAACGAATTCTAAACACTTTAACAGACTGGTGTTCGTCTTGGAAAAGACTAAACTGGTACATTTTAGACCACAATAATTTAAACTTGACGTCTTTCCAATTCAAATGTTCAAACAACGACATTCTTATGACTGATTCGTATAAATATTTAGGAATGTGGTTGGACGATTATTTAACGTTTGATAAAACCACCAAAGAACTATCAGAATCGGCTAGTAGTGCTCTCGTAAGTGTTTTGGAAAATTTATTTCATTAGGCGGTATGTCGTACAAAGGGTTTACAAAACTGTATAATTCCATGATGGAGCCATTATTGATGTACGGAAGTGCCATATGGGGAACAAAATCATATACCGTTATTAACACTGTCCAAAATAAGGCATGTAAATAATTTTTGTCCGTTGGTATAAATACGTCAAACATTTCGACACGTGGTGATATGGGATGGCTATCTTGTCTCAGTAAGCAACGTATTTCTTGTATAAGACTTTTATGTAAATTAACACGAATGGACCAAAAGAGAAAATATTTAAGGTTTGGCATTGGGTATCAAGATGAAAAAATGAAGTCAATAAAACTGTTACTTTATTGAATGTAAAGGAAGAAGTGATTAATGTAATTTTGAATATAAAACACGTTATGAAAATTGTAACCGAGAAGATCAACATTCTTGACAATGATGAATGGTATAATGAACTTTGTAATGGCCGTGGAAACCAAAACGGTAATAAACTACGAACGTAGAGACAGTTTAAAGAGGAACGAAATACTGAACCGTATGTCTCACTGTTAATACATGATAGACAACATCAACGCGTTATGGCTCTGTTCCGCGCCGGATCGCTACCGCTTGCCATCGAAACCGGAAGGTATGTCAGGCCGCCAATTTCAGTTCATAACAGACTTTGTACGTTTTGTACAAACAATTGTGTTGAATCTGAAAACACTTTCTTTTGAATTGCTCTCTTTATGATGACTTGAGATGTGTTTTATTTTCCGAATCTTCATATTATAGTGAACATTTTGTTAATTTAGACGATGATCAGAACTTTGTTGAAATTATGAATTGTAATGAAATTCAAACTTTTTAAGCAAAAGTATTTTTAATTTTTTTATTGACGAATATTATTTTAGTTTAAGATACTAATTTTATAGTTTTCAGTAACCTTTTAATTTTACTACTTTTAAAGTTATGTGATATTTAAATGAAATAAATAATAATAATAAATTTCTATCTATATAATTAATTATTTTAATTTATCAATTGAATTTGTATTTATGTAAATAATAAATCTTTTAAAATTATTCGAAAAACAAATTTAAGTAAAAGTAAAATAACAAAAATACCGTACTCGAGAAAAATTCAAATCGGAAAGTCCCTTATCAAATGGCAAAATAAAAAGCTCAAACACATAAAAACGAATGAAAACAACAGTCATATTTCTGACTTGGTACAGGCATTTCTTTATGTAGAAAATGGTGGATTAAACCTGGTTTTATAGCTAGCTAAACCTCTCACTGTCATTCGATTTAGAGCTTGGCACTTTGTTGACGCCTGTCAATTATTGAAAACTATTTGTTTACCTCTAGATGTCTTTTGTTCTGTTTGTCGGTAGATTGCTGTCTTATTAAGGTATGCCCTTCATCTCCTTTTATATATTCATGATGAAAAAATTGATTATGTGTAATTCGCTAGATTTCTTGTAGATTTGTATATATTGTAATAGATTTTAGTCGTACATGTATTACAGTTTTGGGAAAGATGGTTAAATCATAAATTTTGGTTCAGTTCCTATTGTTTGTAAATAAAAAAAAAAAACAAGATCTGATAAGTTTTGTTTGGTTTCTCTTCATTAGAATACTCTGTTCCAATTCGATTCATATGCATCCTTATAAATCATTTTATGTTAAGTTGTTGAAATTCGTTTTCTATTCAAAGAGTTTTTAATGTTTTTCCAGCATTAAAACCAAATTGTGGTATTATGCTTTGTTAAGATGCTAAAATGGGCTTGGTGCATCATTTCAGAATCTAATCATGGTCATACTTATTTTATTTTATAAGTGCAGTAGAATGAATATACAAGCTAACATGGTGATTACAGGAATACAGAAAATAAAAACGCATAACTTACTAAATTCAGGTACATGTTATATTTTCAATAGTTACATAATGTGTTTTGGGGTTTAAATGCAAATTACATGGTTACCTGGCCAGTGGGTTATTCATAACAACAAAAAGATCATTGCTTTTCCATAGTTCTTTATTTTATATTTTAATCTATCGCTACTTTGGAAACTTCCATTTGAAAGGTAGACTTTTTACTATCTAAAAAAATGTTTCTTCTTTCTTTAAATTTCATATTGTTATCATGTCGGGCTTTCACAATGACAGAAAATGCTACATTTGTAAATGCTGAAATTGATACACATGCAAATTTTACATGTGTACAGTATAACAGTCGCATTATATTCCATTATATTGACAGCAATGTGTGAACAAAACAAACAGACATAATAGGTAAAAATGTCAAAAATAGGGGTACAGCAGTCAACATTGTGTTATAATCTTAATCACTATAAAAACAAACAAACAAAAATTTTAACAAAGAAAAACAAAATAACATATATAGCACATCAGCAAAATGAAAGACAATAATACAAAAAATGACCGCAGCACAACAATACATTGGCGGGATGCATGAGTACCGAGCCCCGCCAAAAGGATATTACCAAAAAAATGGACTCAACAGTAAAGTTTAATAATTTACAAAGACAAATAAAATAACACTATAACATGTAATTAAGATGATAAACAACGTCAGTACCTATAATCTATACGTCAAGACCATCATGTATTATTTGTGAAGTTGATACGAAATACTTATCAACAAGGTAAATGTTATGCACATATAAATGTGAATTATTTGGTAAATATGTCTCATAAATGTGCCTGTCCCAAGTCAGGAGCCTGTAGTTCAGTGTTTGTCTAAGGTTCAAGTCTGTCATATTTGTTTTCGTAAATTGTTTTATTATAAATTATGCCGTTAATCTTCTCAATTGAGTTGTTTCATATTTTTCATGTCGGGGCCTTTTAAGGACGACTATACGGTATGGGATTTTCTCATTGTTGAAGGCCGTACGGTTCCTTTTTTGCTTACATCCACTTTATTTGAACTTTGGTTTATAATTGTCTCATTGGCAATCATACCACATCTCCTTATTTTCATATTGTACTGAAACAAAATCATAAAATTGTTGTTGAAAATTCCATATGATCCGGAAAAAGCTGTTCACTAATATAAATCAGTAAAATAAAATGCTTAGATCACGTGAAGCAAATTATTTGAATTTGAATCCCCTCCCTCCAGGGATTGTAAATATCTTATTCTAGCAATTGAATGTTAAATGTGTTACTCCTCAAATATTTCTGTAAAATCTAAAAAGTTTTCCGAAAAAAAAAATCTCAATTCTTCCATTCCAACATCTATTTGAGGGATGCGAGTCGAAATATTTTGTGTGCGTTGTAAATTATAGCTCAGACTTTCTGGATTCAAAGAATTAGTTTTTGTGTTGACAAGTACATAATGACTACTTATTCACCGTGATGTGATAAAAGAAAGTTTATTAGTGCACTTTTATTTTTTTAGAAAGTATTAATATCGTTTCAATATCATTATTTTCTGATAATTGATTCGCCTGTTTTTACAATTCCTTTTTTTGTCCAAAGAACTGAAATTTTAACTTACATGCAGACAAAGAGATTTTTTTTTTTAAATTGAAATATCTCTTTTTTAAAGAGCGAATGTCCTAAAAATTGACGAGCAAATATTCATCGAAAAAGCCCAAAATTCCTATCAAAAAGCGCAAACGTCCCGAGCCGGTTTAAATATCAATGAGACATTTCTTAAACAAACGAAAATAAAAAAGTAATATTTTATGTTTAAAAGACAGGATATTTTAGCGAAACATTTAAAACTACTTAGGGACATTTTAGCACAGACATTATAGCCCATTTTAGCGATGGATTAACCCGTTCGTATGTATTTTCGATAGCCCATTTCAGCGAAAACTTTCCTGGTTGAATAAAACTCACCATTGTGACTAAAACCATGAACAGTAATTTATGCTGGTTCAATGTTTATCATCAAATTACAAACAACAAAATTATATTAAGATAAGAATTTAAATTTTCGGTAAAATGGGTAAAACTACTTGCGCTAAAATGGGCTTTACTTTGGCGCTAAAACGTCAGATTTATTTCGCTAAAATGTCCTTCGCCGGGTTAGAGGACCTGTAACCATTAGCTTTACTTACTTATAGAAAATTTCACATGATCCTAACTGTAATGTCAATATATGTAAGATGATTGTGAAACACACCGTCATTCTGTTTTTAAAACAGTACATATAGCTCATTTTCCTTCAATAAATCTATTAGTTTCAATTAAACCCCAAAAATTAATCAACCATATTTTTATATTTTGAAATTAAGATATCTATTTTATTTCTTTCGAAATTGTATGCTGATACAAATTATTAATACTAAATCGTTTTTAAAAATAGTTTCTATTTGATACAATAAAACCATAAAACAATTCATAAGTTATACGATTAAAAAAGCTAACTTACCCATTGCCAGAAAGATAGCCCACATTTTGTTTACCCTAAATCATTGACACAAAATATAGAATATATCTTCGAGTACTATAAATTGATCCGCTTGTAAAACATCAACTGATCAAAAGTAAAGGTATTTGATTATCTAGCTTGTTATCCAATCAGTTATTTCAACACAACATATACATTGTAATGATACATCCTATAATCATCAAATAAAATACCTTGATAGAACTCCTAATGAATACAAAACATATGTCCTACTGTTTAAAACAAACCAGGTACTCATCAACATGGAACCAACCATTGTTTAGGAAAAAATTAGGGCAACTTAGTTAAATGTTCAGATTATGTCCTTGATATTAACAGGTATGGATTAAATCAATATTTTAGTCTACAAAATGCCAAAGAAATTTTAAAACTCAAGCTGTAATTTAAGTGGAAGTTTCAAGATTTTCAAAATTACTGCTACATGTATACTACATGTAAAATGTAGTATCAATATTCAGTAAGCCAACCTGAAAATATCTATTATATATGTTATCTTCATTTATGTTTTCATTGATTTTCTATATCTTTTAACGGTTTGTATTTAAGATATTAAGTCTTTTAATGGAGACAACCACAAAACAGTTATCTCTCCGAAACCAACATTTTGAAATTAAATTGCTACATGTAAGAATGGTAGTAAACAATCATAAAGGATATGTTGGTTTTTTTTTTTTTTTTTTTTTTTTTTTTTTGTTTTTGTTTTTGTTGTTATTGCTTAGTCTGCATTGGATAAAGCTTATGTTTTAATTTCAGCATCGATGGGTACCTCCTTGAATCTTCATTCTTTGGTTGTTGGATCTGGATTAATATCCATAGTTTCTATATTATTAAAGTTACCATGTATGACTATAAATGATTTTTTAGTGGACATCAGAGTTAATCCACACTTAGGAAGTTGGGAATGTATACCATGTATGACTTTTTCTTGACCTTTAAGTGGACATCACAGTTGATTCCACACACAAGACGTTTGGGATGCATTACTTGTATGACTATTGTAAGACTTTATAGTGAACATCAGAGTTTATCCGATCCACGACCAGGACTTGGGGAATGAATTACTTGTATCTCTTTTATAAGACTTTATAGTGAACATCAGAGTTGATCCACAATCAGGACGGTGGAAATGCATACCTAATATGACTATTTTAAGATTTTATAGTGAACATCAGAGTTGATCCACACTCTGGACGATGGGAATGCATTACTTGTATGACTATTATAAGACTTTATAATGAATATCAGAGTTTATCCACGACTAGGACGTTGGGAATGCATTACTTGTATGACTATTATAAGATTTATAATGAATATCAGAGTTTATCCACGACCAAGACGTTTGGAATGCATTACTTGTATGACTATTATAAGAATTTATAATGAATATCAGAGTTTATCCACGACCA
This sequence comes from Mytilus coruscus, assembly GCA_017311375.1. NCBI lineage: Eukaryota > Metazoa > Mollusca > Bivalvia > Mytilida > Mytilidae > Mytilus > Mytilus coruscus. The sequence goes on along the minus strand of JAASAO010000958.1, from coordinate 34,837 downwards.
GGACGTTGGGAATGCATTACTTGTATGACTATTATAAGATTTATAATGAATATCAGAGTTTATCCACGACCAAGACGTTTGGAATGCATTACTTGTATGACTATTATAAGAATTTATAATGAAAATCAGAGTTTATCACGACTAGGACGTTGGGAATGCATTACTTGAATGACTATTATAAGACTTTATAATGAATATCAGAGTTCATTAACGGCCAGGACGTTGGGAATGCATTACTTGTAGGACTAGTATAAGACTTTATAATGAATATCAGAGTTTATCCAAGACCAAGTCGTTTGAAATGCATTACTAGTTTGACTATTATAAGACTTTTAAAATATATTATATCTATAACCTGACCTAATCTCGAGTGAGATAACTATCACACATCTTAAATATATAATACAGACACAGTTATCTCTCCTTAGTGTCTCTCTGTGGATCAATGTGTTCAGTGATGACGTTCCCAGCGAAGATTTCAGAGCACCTGAGATCACCCCAAGTTTTTGGTAGGTTTCGTGTTGCTCAGTCTTTAGTTTTCTATGTTGTGTTTTGTGTACTGTTTTTGTCTTTTTCTTTTTTAGCCATGGCATTGTTTATTTTCGACTTATGAGTTTGATTGTTCCTTTGGTATCTTTCGCCTCTCTTTTACGTTGTAAACCCCTCATCATTAAATCCACAAATATGAAAATAAGTTGCTTGTCTTAATAAAACAAAATGTTGTTAAAATTAGTGATTTGTAACATTTATTGATAAATGCCCTTGTGAAACAGCCAGTCAAGGTCGTTAAATCCCTTGTGAAAAAGTTCACTTCACATTCTGTAAACACCTTTTTAGGGTAAGACAAATCCTCAACCCTGGGTGCACGCGTAAAGCTTAATAGACTTACTGTGGAATAATGCATATATTTGTTCAAATTTTACAATATCATTCACATTAAGAAACTGAAAACACAAACCCTATATTAAAAGAGGCCAATATATAAACGTAGTAAAAATACATTCAGATGGAATATAAGGCCTGGAAAACGTACCTTTCTGATTTTTTTTTTTTAATTATATAAAATTTCAGAATCGCAATTTACAGATTTAAATATAAATGCAATTAAAACATGTAAAAAGGTTTATCAAATCATGCTGTAATGAATTAAATATTAATAGAGAAAACAATAAATGATTTGAATGAAAGGAATACAATTTATTTATTTGAAGCCAAAGAGAATAATTTAAGCAGACAAATTTACGTAAATCACAATATATTTTTTTAGAAATGTAATAACTAAATTTAAACTGAATGAACATGTTTTTAATAAAAAAGGCAGACATTATCAGATTCCATGAAACCAGCGGCTCTGTAAAGAAAAAGCTACGAGAGCCATGTATGAAGTTATCAAAAAGGAGAAAGCATGGCTTATCAATAAGCTGTCAATTAGATTTATTTGATAAATTGGTTAAACCTGTTTTACTTTACGGCTGTGAAATTTGGGGATTTGGAAATAATGACATATTAGAAAGAGTTCATTTGAAATTTTGTAAACTTCTACTCCATCTAAAATCTTCCACCCTGAATTGTGTTATATATGGAGAATTAGGACGTTATCCTATTAGCTTGATTTCATACTGGGCAAAGTTGATTTTTAGCAAACCCAGTAAATTATCAACAATAGCATACAAATTAATGTTTAGTTTATCTCATGGAAACAATGTTAAATTTTATTGGATGAAATGTATAGAATCTATTCTAAATGATACTGGTTTATCTTATGTATGGTTAATTCAAACTTGTATAAATGAAATTTGGTTAAAGACTGTTGTTAGAACATCTCTCCAAGATCAATTTAAACAAACATGGTACTCAGATATTCAAACGAACTCAAAAACATTAAATTACCGCCTTTTTAAGGAACTTTTCGGATTCGAAAAGTATTTAGATATTTTGGAACCCCGTGATATTTATACTTTATGTCAATTTAGACTAATTAACCACAGATTACCGATAGAAAGTGGTAGATGGAAAAAAATTCAGAGAGATAAAAGAATATGCGAACTATGTGACTTGAAAGATCTTGGAGATGAATTCCACTATGTAATGAAGTGTAAATTTATGGCTATAAGAAGACAAAAGTATATTGATAAAAGTATATTTATTATCCAAATATAATTAAATTTAAGGAAGTAATGAATATGACAAAACAATCATATTTAAAAAAACTATGTACATTTATAAGGCATTTTAATTCATGTGTGTGTTCTCTGGCTAAATTCAACTTAGATTTGTAAATAGTGTACATATTATGTTTATTTTAATTTATAACTGTACTATTTATTACATGTAACTTCTGTATACCATTGTATTGACGAAGGATTGTCAGAATAAAGATATATAAATTTTGAAATACATTGAAAGACGATAACCATTTCTTTAAAAATATACAAAATGTCGAGATAATTATTTAAAAGATACGAAAAAAATACACAAGAACTTCTTAAATTTTGAAAATATGGTTGAAACAAATCAACTTGAATTAATAATTTAAAAAATATGATTTAATGTGCATATATTCAAAAGACATAGTCTTTAAGTTTCATTAAACCAATTTGGTTCCAGGTAAAACCCACCATTTTCTTCGGGAAATGCCTATACCAAGTCAGGAATATGACAGTTGTTTTTCACTTGTTCCGTTGATTGATAGCATTTGATTTTGTCAGTTTTTATGGACTTTCCCTTTTTGAATTTGCCTTGAATTTGTTTGTTATACTTTTTTGCTAAAATATTTCACTAAATAACAGTTTAAATTTAACTTTACAAACTGATCAACTTGTAAAAAATTAGTTTCGTTAAATGCTCTTTCAAGGTCGCTATAGGTAAAAAAAAAACAATCTGTATCGTGAAATGGGACATTTTGAATACCTACTGAAAGAGAAGGAATACTGATTAAAAAAAAAGGATTTCTGTCATAATGAAATTTTATAAGTACTTAATTCTAATCATTGTTTAATTGACCGGTTGAAGTGTTTTCTAACAAAAATTTATCGTGTACTTGTAATTTGAATATTTTTTTGTATATTTATCAGTAAGTGTTATCCACTGATATAATAAAATGGAAAAACTGTATACTTATATTTGATTTACTGCAGAATAAATGAGACGTAGTTTCGGTGCTACACAAAACTTGATTGTGTCCTTTTAATATCATGTTTTCTTCATTTTTTTCTTAAATTCTCTCATTTAAAAATAACTTTCTATGATCTCTTCAGAATACATGATAATAGTTTAATAAATATGAAAACAATGTTTAAAACAAATAACTTACATTGACAACATATTTGTTACGTTTGGAGGACGTGTTTTCCAGCATGCAATATTTATGGGAGCCAACGCTGATCCTCATCTTGCCGACTTGTTCCTTTATCAATATGAGGCAGACTTCATGTAGGATCTTCTCAGGAAGAATAAAAAGCTAGCATTATTTATAAATTCACTATGAAGATGATGTGCTCTCACTAAATAATTCAAAGTTTTGTGGAACGCATCTGTCCCATCGAACTATAAAAAGGGATACCACAGATGCAGTTGTGTCTTCCTCGTGTTTAGACTTGCACCTGGATAGTAAATACTGGGGTCGGTTGAGAACCACTCTTTACAAGGGTGTGGTGTCGGCTTCTCAGTTGTGAACTTTCTATTTCTGTGTGACAACAATTCGGCAGCGCCTGCATATGAAATGCATATCTCCAAGTTGGTACGATGTACCAGAGCTTGCTTTCCCTGTCGTGATTCTCTTAACGGAGATGCTGAAGGTCAATAATTGAATTTGTACTTACCATGAGTAACATGACGGGTGCCACCAGTGGAGCAGAATCTGCTTATCATTCCAAAGCATCTGAGATAATCCCAAGTTTTCTTTGGGATTCGTATCACTCCGTCTTTTTTTTTCTTTGTGGTGTTTTATGCACTTGTTTTACTTTCGTTGTCTTTCGTTTTTGCCATTGGTTTGTCAGTTTCTCTTCGACTTATGAGTTTTGGATGCACCTTCCGCCTCTTTTTATAAACTGTTAATATGATGGAAAATGAAAGATCAAAGTCACATTTTTAAAGTAGTGTTCCTCGTAACTCGGTGTAAAAACTTAAAGGTCTTTAAGCCTAAACAGAAGTAAATACCTGGATTTGGATGGTAGGCATATTTTATATTAGCCTGCACTTAATTAATACTAACAATCTTTCGACTAATTAAAACATATTTTAGCGAATTAGTGAATTCATACAGCAATTTTTAATAAAAACATTTTGCAAAGTGGTAATGGGAAAGGACAAAGCCTTTCGAATATGCACAGCGAAAATAATGAAGTGCTCCTCGATTATGCACAGTAAAAATATAAATAAATGAAATGAAATACTCCTCGAACATGCACAGTGAAAATATATTTAAATGAAATGATATGCCTCAATGTGCCTGAATAGCTCATCTGAAAAATAAGCTTTTTGTCTTTGGTCGGGTTGTTGTCTCTTTGACACATTCCCCGTTTCCATTCTGAATTTTATTGCATAAAATCGTGATAAAAATTATTATCAAGATCCCCAAACCATCCCTCATCATTTTGGCATTTTGCAACTTGTACATGTATTGCTGATCATTGTTTCTTTTAAATATTTTGTTATCATCTATTATTAATAGGCTATTACTGCTACAATGGTCGATTAATTGTTTCAGTCAAATTGACTGAATAACATATTTTGAGAGTGGTAAAAGACGTCAAAACTGCTAAAGCGAGTCGAAAATCGTCATTTAAGGTAGATCAACGATATATATTTCCTCAGAATTTTCTTATACTTTACCAAGATGTCAATTTTACCATGCTTTTTTTCATAAATATGATAAATAGTATTGGTTACCTTGCTATTTTCAAACTACAAGTCGCGCAAAATTGCCCAAATTTGCATAGATTATTCATGAAAATACACTTTTGGTGAATAAAAGAAATCGATAAATTTTGAAGTAAAATATGAAAGGATAAGTTTTAAAGTGTGCTTTAAGAAAATAACAAGAAAAATGGTGCCACTGAACTTTTTTTCTTGCTAAAAGTAGAAAATGTAAATTTCTATAACATTCCTTTATAAAAATTTTATTAATTGGGTTATCTCCCTTAAATGGTTAAGTTGAAAAATTAGTTCACATAAACACAAATATTTGGTATTTGTTAAAACAGTCTGAATAATGCAATAAATCACTTATTTTTCTTTATTTATTAAACAGTCTTACACATTAATTGCCAATCTGTCTCAATATCTGCAGATATAAGCAAATAACTAGACCGATTGTGTACTGCTATTTTACAATCCAAGATGGCGGTATACAGTAAATCTATAGTAACGGACGTCTTGATAGATATAATGTTATGGATTTGCAAGGGCGACTGAAAAAGTATTTAAATTTGATTATCCCCCCTTCACTAGAAATATCTCTAGTGAAAAATAACTCAAATATTCCATCGCCAGTTTAACCCGAATAATACAGTCGTTACATTACGCTCACTATCCATCACTAAATTCTTCGAAAGGCGAAGAGAATCATAGACGATAAGGGCTTGAATTATTCGAGTTATTGCCAGTTACAAATTCATTGTTAGTATGTCTGAAAGGTCTGCTACATAGGTAAAATGATAAATAATGTCGAAAGTCTAGACGTCTCTACTAATTCATCTATTAGTAGCAATCATACAAACAATATTAAAGATCTAATTATTTTTGCTGTATACATTTTTGTCTTTCTATATAAAAGTTTTGAATATAAGAGACAAAAAAAACACGCTAAATGAGTCAATATCAATCATCATTTAAAAGAAACAATTCCAACTAGATTTGTAATTGCTAGCAATAACGGATGGCACCCTCGTCCCCATTGCCATGATAACAGCAGCCATTTAAAAAATTCCAAGGTCAAACAACGCATCTACACATGCCAATTAACATTTTTGTAAAATTACATTAAGTTTGGAGCATTTTGAAAATTTTGACATTTTTGCTGTTGCCATGGTAACGACGGCCATTTGGAAAATTCCAAAGCCAAATATCAACTCTTGACACGCCAGTAAACATTTCTGTAAATTTTCAGAAAGTTTGGAGCATTTTGAAGTTTTTGTCATTTTTGCTGTTTCCATGGTAACGGTGTCCATTTCCAAAATTCCGAAGACAGATGCTACATTGGCACATGCCATGTTACATATCCATAAAGTTTTATTGGATTTGATCTAATATTCTTTAAGAAAATGCTACTTTAATGTATTTTCCCATAGGGTCAATGTTAAACTTTCGCCCTGTTTCCATGACAATGGCAGCCATTTTGGTACTTCTAAATACTGTCTGCACATCTAGGCATACCAGGTAACATTTTCATAAAGTTTCATCAGATTGGGTCTTAGAATAAAGGATTTAGAATTTTGATTTTTTTTTAACATTTTTTTAGTTTCCATGGTAACCGTGGCCATCTTGCACAGTCCAAAGTCAGGTGCACAACTTTACATGGTGGTCATCATTATAGCATAGTTCCATCAACATTGGTCCATTCAATTCCGAGAACTAGCGCGGACAAAATGTGTGGAAGAAGAATAAAAATAAGGAAAAAAAGAAACGTAGAATAACAATACGTCACCCCAACTCCGTTGAGGGTGCCTTAACAAGAAGTCGATTATATGGTTTCAGTCATAGGCCATATTTGTAATAATAACAATTACATTAACGGCACCAAATTTTATTGCGCCAGATGCAATGGCCCCCACCCCCAGTGGGGGTCGCCCCGCTATTCCGACACCACATTGGTCCGACGCCCCATAAGTCCGACACCCTAATAGCCCGACAACCCATTTGTCAGACACCCCATTAGTCTGACACCCCAATAGTCCGACACAAGTCGTAAGAGGTTTTACAGTCGGTCGGAAAAAGACCAAAAGTAAACATATTTCTATACCACTATCACACTAGGGGTTAAGATAATTTGAAGAACAATCTCGTCGTAAAGGAAAATGTCCAGACCGCAATATACTCCAGAAACGGTCAAAACTGAAAAGATTTCATTTACAATGGAAAGAAACTTATTTTATCCAAGCATGTTGGTTTCCATGTATGTACACCGAACTTGAAATAATCTAAATCTTTAAACAAGGAATGAAAGTCAAAATATCCATAGTAAAATTGTATATGTTATATTAATATATATTGATAATATTTTTTTTTATTGAATACTTTATTAAGGTTGTTAAATTTAAAGTCAATTGAAAAGATTGGCTTTTGCCGTCAGAATTGACTTACAGTAAATAATTATATCCTTACTATACATTTGCAACTGGACGTTAAGAAAACACAAAATTATCAATCGTAAAAGAATAGCTGGGAGTGAACTCTGAAAGCAGTGATTTAGACTTTGTATTGCATATTCAATAAAACTCAAACTCTTAAAAACAAAATAATATGTATCGGTGTTCTTTCCATCTAAACAAATTATCGATTAACGGCCAACATTTTAATCGGTTGAATAGCATAAGCAAACACGATTTGTGAAAATAATTCTGTTCGAAAATCCAAATAAATAGGACAAGATACAGTCCCTGTAACGTAAAGTTAACACTTTTTGCATTCGGGAATCGTACGTACAGTGTTCGGGAATCGTTCGTATAGCGTTCGGTCATCGTTCGTACATCATTCGTATAGCGTTCGTACAACGTTCGGTCAGCGTTCGTTCGTCGTTCGTTCATCGTATGGTAAATGTCATCGTTTAGGGTTTTGTATATCGTATGGTTCATGGTATCGTTAAGCGTTTTATTTGTCGTATGTGACATGATATGGTTTAGCGTTTAACGTTTCGTTTATCGTATGGTTTAGCGTTTAGCGTTTCGTTTATCGTATGGTTTAGCGTTTCATCTATCGTATGGTATATCGTTTTGTTGAGCGTATGATATATGGTAGGGTTTTATTTCAGAAAGTTATTTTGTTTATTATTTTGATTTGAAATAATTTTATATAAAAATGCGAGATAAAAAAATACAAGATTGGATTGATTAATGTACATCCCAAACAACCAAACGGATACACCACTTAAGGAAGATTTTTACAGTCAGCCGAAAGACGACCTGTAGTGACCATATTTCTATCCCTTGTCACCCTTTGTCACCCTTAATACTTTATCATATTGGAATGATTGGATTGGAAACATGTAACTTGTTAATTAAAACAAGTTATATTAATTATTATATTTTTGTTTAATACTAATTTCGTCATTAATAACATTTCAAATTTGATCTTATAAAATGTAAAAAAATAACCTAAACAATAACCTCAGTTCAATTGAACGTAAACTATCTATTTTACATAAAACTTATTTAGTCGTTAAAAATAGTATTGGTTGTAACGTTTTATCTTGATTGAGAAACGTTAAGCAATGCAATAAACTTACTTTAAATGTATTATAACTTAATGTAGATTTCAAACTGTATACCATTTCTTACCGATAGAAAAAAATGTTTGCAACTAATATCATTACACTATGGAATAGCCTGCTGTATAAAACGAAGGATAAACTTTTCCTTCCATCACATTTTGACAGTAGTACATTTATTGTAACACGAGACCAAGTACGGCGAAATATATTAGTCTCTTTCTCCTCCTCCTCCACCAACTATTTCTTTAATCCAAATATTTCCTTGACACAATAAACTATATATAACTTTCTATAAATGAGGCTTTATATGAGATACACGTAATATATCTAAATGTATTAAAAAGACAAGATATCCGTGGTATTTGTTCCCTCAATGTCAGCTCCCAAACAGAAAAATAAATGAACAAATTGCTTTCAAATCGTATTCAAATCTCTTTCAAATCATGATTCTGCGATTTGTTAGTACCATTTGCTTGCGATTCATTAAACAAATCATAAACAAATCAGAATTTGTCCAAATTCCTAAAACTGATTTCTTTGTGATTTCTTTCTATTTTATGATTTGTAAGCAATTTGTTTCTGTTAATGTGTGATTTCTTTATGATTTGTTTACTTAGAATATCGTATGAAATGATTTGAAAGAGATTTGTTAACTTTGTTAGCTAGAATTGTGTGATTTCGTTATGATTTGTTAACTTTGAATATCATATAAAATGATTTGAAAATGATTTGTTAACTTTGTTAGCTATCTTGGTGTGATTCATTGATGATTTGCTACAATGAATAAAATATTAATGCATTCAAACTTTCTTTGTTTATCTATCTCTCTGACTTCCGGTTGAGGTCAAATTCAAATTTCAAATACTGTTCTATAATAACTGAACAAAGAAGGTTGCAAGATGAGGAGTTTTATTCAGTCTATGAAAGATGATGGTGGTAAGAAATCTCAGTTATTTATTTATAATTTCACATATTCAACTAATACTATTCAAACGTTAATTAACCTTTAAAATTCAGAAACTGTGCATTCCAGTATCTCGTTATAATCATGATATTTTGTGCTGTAAGGATTAATTTTCAAAAAAAATGTGTAAAGATGTGTAAACAGATCAAAACATTCATTTCAAGATTAGCTTCCCGTGCCAGCAGACAAAATTCACTGGCAAGTTCAATGTTTTAATTGTTGTTTACATGACCAGGTCCCGGGCAAATGGACAAAGCTATAATACAATGTAGCAGATTTGGACCAAGACTAAGACCCATCACCTATTCGACATCATTCTACTAAGTACACGTGGTTGCCTATGTTTTTTCAAATTTCGTTATAGTCAAATTCGGGAGAAAAGTAAGAGAAATCTACACAGAGGAACAATTCGTCCCTCATCGCAACCAAAGATAGTATTCCTTTTAAAATTAGAGGAGTAGCTATTAAAGGTAAAATGAAGACAATTGCGCTTCAAAGTTTGGGGTTTTCAGGGCAGAACATATTTTTGATCTGGATGTAATTGATTTAATCTTTGAATTGATGATTGATGCCAATTTATTTACGATTTGCTTGTGATTTGCTTGGGGTAGGAATATATGATTTTCTTCTGATTTGTTAAAGATTTGATAACAATTTGTTAATAATTTCTTCATAATTTGAAAACAATTTGTTTATGATTTGCTTGAGGTAGGAATATGATTTACTTCTGATTTGTTAAAGATTTGATAACAATTTCTTTACAATTTCTTTACGATTTGAAAACAATTTGTTTGTGATTTGCTTGAAGTAGGAAAGCAATTACTTCTGATTTGTTAATGATTTCAAAACAATTTCTTCACAATTTGTTTATGATTTGCTTATGAATTGTAAGCAATTTGTTCGTGATTTGTTATTGTGATTTGTTAGCTCATTTGCATGTGAAATTTTATCACTTTCAAATCACAAAGAAATCATACGATTTGTTTATCATTTGTTACCATGATTTATTCCTCATTTTTTTGTTTGGGAGAGTCTGATTTAAATCGAAGATTGCAAGGGATAGATAAAAATCGTGAAGACTTCGTTTAAAACGCTAGACTCAAGCTAGCAGCCACTCGCTAGCAGCCACTCCGCTAGCAGCCAGTTTTCAGATATGTCTATAAACCCAAAAGTTGCATAAGACTCAAACGTTTTTATACTATATATACATTCTAATATCTAACTCTTTTTAATTTTACTGTCGAAGACACTATGCATGAGTTTCAGAGGGGTTGTGATTTTGAAGGGGCGAAATTGCCAAAACGTTATACATTACTGTATATACTGCCGATCGGAGCGATGCAAAAATTTGTTGGACGATTTTATATAAAAAATATATTTTTCCGTTGAAAGGGAGGACGGTGTGGGTGGCGTACGCCATCAACTCCCACCTGAATCCGCCACCATTTCCTGATTAAGAATTAAAAGACATATGTATGTTTTATATTACAAATCGCGCTGCACGTTGAAAGGGGATGGGAAATACAATAAAAGATACAACACTGAGAAAGGAGAATCAAAGGAGAAATAAGGAAATTCTTTTTGAAAGCACAATGTAAAACAGCATTTTTCTTTAACAATTCACCCTGAAAAAGCATGCAATTGTGGAATAAGATTTTGTTACAAATCTTTAAAAATATCATTTACCTCCTTTAAAACTTACTTCTTTAAAATAATTAAAATATATAGTCTCCTTTGATGCGTAAAACAGCAAATACATGTATCATTAGGTGCCAAGCATTTATTTATTGACAATTAATGATCATATAGCAAACAGTTTCAGAAATTATATATATTTTAGCTATTTTCAGTTTTATTTTATTCCCATTTCATGAGATTCATAATGAATATTCATTAAATACCTGTCTGAAAGTGTTAGGAGAATAATTCCAATATCTTCACACAATGAATCTAAATATATTGAGAGACAAACAATACACATATATGAACAAACTAAATAAGTATATATTATTTGTATTTCGGATAGGACATTACGTAATGAAATGAAACGAATAAGCTGGCCTAGACTAAGTGAGAACTGAACATAGCTAATATAGCCGAAAAATGGAAGGAATGAATATTCAACCCCAAACAAAGACTTAATCGAAGCCGAAAGTTAATTTTCGGGCGGCTTTGTCGGCCCAAATAAATAAGCCTGCAAAAAAACGGTAAACGTGAATGACTGGTGTGAAGCTAGCCGGGATGACTTTCGTTCGATGAAATGTTGCAAGAAACTATCGATTATAAAAATAAAATAATGTACGTAGTATTCTGTTTATATTTGACATTGCTATAAATAACAATAAAATCTCAAGTCAATGTGTGTCCAGGCGCGGATCCAGCCATTTTAAAAGAGGGGGGAAGGGTCAAAACCCCAGAACTTCATGAAACGTTCACATAATTAAAAGAAATAAATCCGGAACGTCCCCTGGATCAGCCAATGTGTGTCTTCTTCGAAGTCTGCGTTTACTTCTTCAATTATTAAAGGAACGCTTACGTAGAACAGATAATTACAAAAAAAAAAATCTGTGATTTACGAAAAAAAATTTCCAATAGAAACAGCAAAAAGTGAAATTTTCAATTACTTTAAATCACTTTCAGAATGACTACGATATAGTACTTATACCTCAAACTCAACAATACTTCAAGTCCTATATATACGATCATTTTCTACCATTTTCACAACGCATGTAACATATCAGACAAAAGATAAAACAAGGTACCCACATAATGCTGACTCGTAAGGGTCTAGGGCTTAGGTCATATAGGCCATTTTAGAGGGTATGCCTACCTTTAACTCCGGTATCATTGCAAACATGGAGAATCTCTTAGTTTGGCCAGCCGGCAATAGTAAAGTTGTGAAATACCAGGTACACCCTATTTCACCCTATGCAGAAAAACTCGTCAGGTTTAGGGCACAAGTGCTACAGGCCATTTTAGAGGTAGTATCTACTTCTACCTCTGGTACCATGACCAAGGTGGAGAATCTCTTAGTTCGACCAGCAAGCAATAGCTAGTTTGGAATATATAAAATATCAGGTATCCCCCATCCTATGCTGACAAACTCATATCGGTGTTTAACATAAGTGCTACAGGCCATTTTAGAGGTAGTATCTACTTCTACCTCTGGTACCATGACCAAGGTGGAGAATCTCTTAGTTCGACCAGCAAGCAATAGCTAGTTTGGAATATATAAAATACCAGGTATCCCCCATCCTATGCTGACAAACTCATATCGGTGTTTAACATAAGTGCTATAGGCCATTTCAGAGGCATTGTCTATCTTTTTCCCTGGTACCATATGGCCAAAGTGGAGAATCTCTTAGTTTGGCCAGCCGGCAATAGTTGAGTTGGACTATAAGTCATATCAGGTAACACACCTCCCCCGACCACCCTATGCTGATAAACTCGTACAGGTCTATGACCATAAGTGTTATTGGCCATATTAGAGCCAATGTCTACCTCTTCCTTTGGTACAGGGACCAACTTTGAGAAAATCAAAGTTTCGCTACCCGGCAATAGTTAAGTTGGACTATGTGACATACCAGGTACCCCTCACTATATGCTGAAATCCTATATATATATATATATAGCTAGGGCGTGTTTAGAGAATAAGTGCTATTGGCCATTTTAGACGCAATGTCTACCTCTACCTCTTGTGTCATGGACAACATGGAGAATTTTTTTAGTTCGGCCAGCCGGCAATAGTTAAGCTGCATTCTGTGACATACTAGGTACGCAACCCTTTTTCACCTTATGCTGAAAACATTACACACGGGTCTAGGGCATACGTGCTATAGGCCATTTTAGAGGCAATGTCTAGTCCTACCTCTAGTACCATGGCCAATGTGAATGATTTCTTAGTTTGGCCAGCCGGCATTAGTTAAATTTGGCATTGTGCAAAAAAAAAAAAAAAAAAAAAAATTGGCATTGTGACATACCAAGTACCCTCATCCTATTCTGAAAAACTCGTACGGGTCTAGGGCAAAGTGCTATGGACCAATTAAAAGTCATTGTCTACCTCTAGTGCCATGGAAAACATAGAGAATCTCTTAGTTTGGCCAGCCGGCAATAGTTAAGTTGGACTATTTGACATTCCAGGTAACACCTACTCTTACTCTATACGCCATTTTAGAGGCAGTGTCTACCTCTACCTCTGGTACCATGGCCAACATTGAGAATCTTTTCGTTTCGCTAGCCGACAATAGTTTTGATTTTAAACATATTTTATTCATTAAGATATGAAAAGTTTTGAGCAACATGCAATAGTTAAATTGGACTATGTGACATACTAGGTACTCCCCACCCTATGCTGAATAACTCGTACAGGTCTAGGACAATACAATTGCTATGGACCATTTAGAGGCAATGCTTATCTCTCCATCTGGTACCATGACAAACGTGCAAAACTCTTAGTTTGGCCAGCCGGAAATAGTTAAGTGACATGAGCATTTTTAGAAGCAATGTCTATCTTTTCCTTTGTTTCCAATGCCTACGTCGAGAATCTCTTAATTTGGCCAGCCGGCAATTGTTAAGTTGGACTATGTGACATACCAGGTAACACCCTACCCTGCCAACTGTATGCTGACAAATTCGTACGGGTCTAGGGCCATAAAATATATCAGACATAGAGACAATGTTTACCTCTACCTCTGGTACCATGGACAACATGACGAATTTCTTTGTATGGCAATCAGGTGATAGTTAACTTAGACTATGTGACATACCAGGTAGCACCAACTTTATGCTGCCAAACTCGTACAGGTATAGTGCATGAGTGATATGGGTTTTTTAAGAGGCAATGTCTACCTCTATCTTTGGTACCATGGCCAACATTGAGAACCTTGTAGTTCCCCAGCCGGCAATAGTTTAGTTGGACTATATGACATACCAGGTATTCCCATTTTCACCCTATGCTCACATACGGGTCTAGGGTATAAGTAGTATGAGCCATTTTAGAGGCAATGTCTATCTCTCCTTCTGGTACCATATCCAACGTTGAGAATCTCTTAGAATGGCAAGCTGGCAATAGCTAAGTTGGGCTATGTGACATACCACACATGTACCAGGTACGCTTACCCCTTTTTACCCTCTGCTGACAGCTTTTTACTGTCTAGGGCTTAAGTGTGATATACCATTTTAGAGATAATGTCAACCTCTACCTCTTGTACCATAGCCACCGTGGACACTCTCTTAGTGAAGCTGGACTATTTGTCATATTAGGTACCACACCCCACACACTCACACATCCTATGCTGATAAACTAGTACGGGTCTAAGACATTAGTGTTACAGGCCATTTTAGAGGCAATGTCTTCCTCTATCTCTGGTACCATGGCCAACGTGGAGAATATCTTAGCTTTGCCAGCCAGCAATAGTAAGTGCATATGCTGACTTATTCATACGGATATAGGGCGTAAGAGGCAATGTCTATCTTTTCATCTTGTAACAAGGAAACGTGGAAAATCTCTTAGTTTTGCTATCCGGCAATAGTTAAGTTGGTATATTTTGTCACACCAGATACCCCACCACCCTATGCTGACAGGCTATAATGGGTCTAGGGTATAAGTGATATTGGCAATTTTAGAAGCAATATGTACATCTACCTCTTGTACCATGGTCAACGTGGAGAATCTCTTAGATTGGAGGCGCCAATAGTTAGTTTGAACTCTATGACATACCAGGTACCCTATGCTGATTAACTCATACTTGTCTAGGGCATAAGTGTCATGTGCCGTTATCATGTGTTGATGCATCGGTAAATTTTGTGTTACTCCGTTTTGTGTTGTAGTACTTCGATTGATCTCTAAGCTAAATGCAAGATCTCGTGAAATTGACATCCATTTCTATTGAATATCTTCCGGTAATATTTCGTCCAATTTAGCTTCCAAAGTGATTGCATAAAGATTTTCGCTTTTACTGTTATGAGCTTAATAATACTAACGGATCGAAAATCTTGGATGATTGTCGTAAGATATAACGTTTGGTCAATTTTCTTATTCGTCTTTCTCGAAGTTGTTACTTTGATAACACAACTTGTCCGTTTCAGCGTTCCGTTGCATACCAAGAATTTTAGTGATTTCATCTTTGCTAAGGATTTTCTTTGCAATCGATTTCTTGTAATTTTGGAATGTTTGAATTCTAAGAGGAAGTTTGAATCTGCCTTCGGTGAGTTTTCCATGTATCGTCTGCAAATAATCTTTTACGCTGTTTTCGTTGTCAAAACTAGTTAAAATGTTGTCCACATATAATCCATTTCCTAGAGTACCTGACAGTTTTCCCAGATTTTCCTTGAAGTGCTTCCGGAATGTGGCGCTAAAAATGAAGAGCAAACATGTACATCCGAAGAGTACTGACTTGAAGCTACAATCATAAACAATGCGTTTCAGCGTAGTAGATGATTCCTTGGCGACCGAATGATGCGGAATATAGTGTACTGGTCGATCAATAGGAAGTTTTGTTTCCTCAACCTTTTAATTAAGTGTCTCCTCTCCTGCTCGCTTACAATATCTCCATAAATTTAAGTAAATCGGGCTTGTTTGCTTAACTCCTAATAATGTTTTCTGTCCTTTGTTTAACCAATTCCATATTATGCAGCAGCGGACGGACGTCGGATTTCCATTGTAACTTTTCCTTACAACTTTCGACTTGCTTTTTATGTGATCGCTTCCTTAAAATCACTACGATTCTAAGCTTCAAAACATTCTCAAGTCGCAAGCAACGGATCTGCGATTAGTCAAAATGTTCCTCATAGCAGATTGATTTGAAATACTTCCGTTCTTACTTAGTACGGGTCCCGACAAGAGTTAACCCATCCTGATTTTACTGCGGTCGGTCCATCTCCACTACCAAGTTCATCGTCAACTATTGACTAGTAATAATCGCGCCAATCTACAAGCATACTAAAGTATGTTGAATTTGTCCTCTGCGCTTATCGGATGTGCAAGTCGTAATACATGTAAGAATGACAGTGCTTTGATTTTCTTTCGTGATTCCGTCCGATTAGGAGCGGCTATTTTGGTACGATGATTACTATAATTTCTCATCAACGGTTTCAATCGCTATTTTTGCTTTAGTAAGATGACGAATGTGTCCTTCGTTGTCCCATAATCCAGATATTTTGAGTGTAATCTTTCGGTGGACCCCATTTCAAATTTGCGCGCTAAGTCTCCAGTTTAAAATGAGTTCTGCGCTCCTCTTCAAGTTAGATATTCGGACCAAACTGGTATCACGACAGGTTCAAGAAAACATCTCTTTGTGCGGTAACAGTAGAATGCAATAATGCGGTCTGCTCTAATAGTGTTTCATCTACGGCAGTATGTGCTCCGATCTTGTGTGCGCTGTTCTCGTTTGTTGTCAAGATCTTTGATTATGTGTTATGTACATATTTACTAGTGTGCTGTTTCTTTCAGCACTGTCGGAAATTTAATTCAGATTTAAATTCAACTACTCTGTTAACAGTTAAAACATACCTTTTTCGCTTCAAAATTTCTATGCGTCTCTTACGTGACTGAAAGTGTTTTCCGTTCGTTCCGTTGATCGTTCCGGTAAAAACGAAGCGGCCAGTAAAATGTCTCATTTTCAAGATTTGCGACCTGAACGCACACTTCCTTTATTATTGCTGCCCTCAATGATTCTATATCCCAATCGTCGTTTCTGCGGTCTCGGGTTATGTTTTTCGTACATCAGACGGCAACTTATTGTATATAATAAGAGTAAGAATGATTATAAATGTGTTCTTGCTTGTTCCTAGAGATTCTAAACAGTGTATGCTACACTCAGTTCTGTATGGAAAGTTGCCTGCTTTTGACCTCGGCGCAGGCAAATCAATAAACCTCTATCTTAGTATTGCTACGTATATAACTTGTGAGTGCTAATATGGCGAGACAATGTGCGGCTATGCCCAAAATTTGATTATGAAAATACGTTAAACTTTTGTACCTCTGTTAATGTTTGGTAGCATGTATTGTTGATCGAAACGCATCCTAGGAAGGTTGCCATTTTGACAAATTACCATTTAAATATGGACGATTCAATTTTGGTAGCCTGTGATAGATGCTAAAATTTGTTGCGCTCATTGGCAATATGTACTAGAACAACGTTAAAAAGGATATAGTGACGATACCAATGGTAAAATGGAAAACTGCGCTAAAAGTGACGTTAACGTTTGAAGTAATTTAACTTTCTCTAAATTATTAAATCGACAGTACAACCCCCACACACACACACACACACATCCTAACAAACTATTACAGGTCTAGGGCATTAGTAATATAGGCCATTTTAGAGGCAATGTTTACTTATACCTCTGGTACAATGGCCAACGTGAAGAATAGAATATCATTGTTTGGCCAGCCAGCAATAGTTAAGCTAGACTATAATACATACCAGGTAACCCTTCTCCTCGGGCCTAGGACCATAAGTGCTAAGGGCCATTTCAGAGGTAATGTCTATAGCATCCTCTGGTGTCATGCATATGGCAAACGTGGAAAAGCTCTTACTTTTGCCAGCAAGCAGTAATAAAAGCAGGACTATGTGACATACCCGGTACCCCCTCACCCCATCAGCTCACCGGACCCCTTTCACCCTAACCTGGGCTTATTAATATAGGAAGACTTTGGTCTTTGCCATTTATATGACCACGTGGAGATAAAAGTATTGCCGTAGAGAATTGTATATGAATAAAAGACACAGTAATGTCTGACCTCGATATTGGATCTGTGTTGTAGACTTTACAAGAGTTGTCCCACCGGGCCTTTTGGCTTAGGATACATTAGGCCACTAACATTTATTTGTACCTAGTGCGAATAAAAGAATTGCTATGCGAAACAGTTATACCAGAACCCGATATTTGACCTGCATGAGTTGTCCCAAGTAGGTTTTTGGGGTCCAAGAAACCTTATGCCCTTGGCTTTTATTTGTACCTAGTTCGGATAAAAGCATTGTCGTATAGATGTTAATACAAGTTTGACCTGCATGAGTTGTCCCAAGTAGGTTTTTGGGGTCCAAGAAATCTTATGCCCTTGGCTTTTATTTGTACCTAGTTCGGATAAAAGCATTGTCGTATAGATGTTAATATAAGTTGAAGGGTGGTTGGAAGTCAGTAATGTCAAACCCAGATATTTGGTGTAGACCTTCCGTGAGTTTTCCTACTTGGACATTTTGGTCCAGGAAATCATAGGTTATTGCCTTTTATTGCTTCTTGTGGGGATGAAATAATGTCAAAGAGAATTTTTTTAAATTAAATTTAGGGTGAGTGACGAGGGTCAGTAATGTAAGACCTGAGGTGAAGACTTTTCGTGAGTTTTCTCACCTGGGCCTTTTGTCCAGGAAACCTTTACACTTTACAGTTTACATTTCAATCTTGTGCAGGTCAGATAAGAGCGTGCCATAAGGATTTGTTTATGAGTTATATTTAGATAGGATAAGTCAGACCCTGATATTAAATGTTGTCGTAGGTAACTTTTAATTGATTGATGGTAGGGGGTCAGTAATTGCAGTCCACGATTTGGACATTATGGTCTAGATCTTCTGTAAGTTATTCCACCTTGGCTGTTTGGTCCATAAAACCTTATAGTCTACCTTTCATATGCAGGGAGTCCGGAGAAAAGTATTGTCGTTGGGAATTCTTTAGAATTAAATTTAGGCCGTAGAAAGGAGTTCACTAATATCATACTTCGATATTGGATCTGTGGTGTAGATCTTTGTAGGTTGCCCCCGCCCCTCCCTGTTTTGTTTACCCTTACACATATTAGTCCTGTTTGAAAGAACCATTGGTCCTACAAGAGGATGATAAAAAAATCAGGAAACTATGAAATAGAAAAATACCAAAAATGTGATATTTAAAATCAAAGAAGTGGATGGAAAAGTTTGTAAGGGTAAAGTTTTAAAGTTACAAATAGAAGAAGGGTACATTAATGGAAACTTATGTTAAAAGTAACGGTTTACAAATACCCCAAAAATTAAAAAAATTCCTACACGTTTATTAACAAACTAGTATCGGGGTAGGTATAACAACTTAAGTAAAGTTTAAAATGAAAAAAAAATTTTAGAAGGATGATAAAAAATATATAAAAGACGTAAAATAAAACACGAAATGAACGGATAAAATGATGTTGGTTGTTAAAAAGAGTAAAACAGTTGAAAGGTATTGCTAGGAATCAATTGCTTAAACAAATTATAAGATAGGAAAAGTAGTTGAGTACCTGAGCGAGTTGAGAACACACACCAAAAAAAAAAAAAATTTTTGACCCCTAAAAATACCCTCATTTCAAGTAAAAAGCCATAAATTTTACCAAAAAGCAAAAACACCCAAAAACAGCAAAAAACTTTACTCCCAAAAAATTTTTTAACTTTTTAAAAAACCTTAAAAACACCCAAAAAAACAACAAAAAAATTTCAAAAACAAAAATAAAAAAAGGTCGGGAGAACACACCGCGAAAAATTCTGTTGGATTCAAGAGAAAAAATTTCCCAGTGCGCCCAACCTTGATTTTAATTAATTTTATCAATATAGTCTAGTAATAAAACGGATCAATACTACTACAACAGTGATTACGCTTTTAACTGAAACGCAATCGATTTTACAGAATTAATAATTTATAGTTGTAATATTGAAGGTTGCCTGGGTGATGTTAACATATAACAGAACGTTTATTAGGAGAGAAGACGTGTTTTATTAATGTTGCAAGAAAGTTTAATTTTACCTTCTAATCAGTGTATTCCAGGGATGTGGTCAACGGAACAGTCTGTTATTATTACTGAACATTCGAACTATTATGAACAAATGACATTAGTTGTAAAACAAATTATGGAAAGCGGACCTGATGCACCTAAACCTTCTTTGCCAAAACGGCCAAGCGAGGAAGCTACGTGCTCTCGCAAAGGTTCTTACGGATACGAACAATTTTTTCATGTGGGATTACCTCTAAATTTTATTTTGAGAAAACTAAAAGAAATAGACATCATGCTACAAATTCCAGAATACAATGCATTCTGGAAGAGACCTGTGGCTCTACCAACCACCAATAATCTTCAATCATCGCAAGACGATCACTGACACTGTGATGTGCTGCTTCCCAGTGACTTTTTCAATGCTATATTTAGAAACGGTTATGCATAACCGGGGAACTTTCTCAATCTGTAATTGTGTTTTTTAATATAGTATATGTGATATTGATTTTCTTATTCCATATAAGGAGTGATCATACATGATCAGTGGCTGGGACAACTTTGTATATATTCCGTATAAGGAGTGACTATTTCTCAATGCTATATTTAGAAACGGTTATGCATAACCGGGTAGTTTCTAATATGATTATTATTGTTTTTCTAGGTCTTACTTTTTGTAAAAGTCACTTTGCATCGTCTTTGTCATCAGTTTTGTTTGTCGTCTAATACGAAGTAAATGTACACGAGCAGCATATTTGGCTGAAGTAAATATTCATGAGACAACTATCATGCGTAGCGTCGTTTTTTAAAACTTAGTCATTTGTAATTCTTGTTCATAGAAAGAACCTGTTATTTCTTCGCCTTTTAAATCAATTATTTTATAAGTAAAAGGAATTGTATTTAAAACTTTTCAATTACAAATATTTCTTTAGTCCAACGAGTAGTATAACCCTTTTCAAATTTACCCTTTTTTTGTTATTCTTACTCTATCTCCGACTTCAATTTAGGTTTTTAATTTTCTCTTCCTTTTCTGGGTATAAATTTTTATACACTGTTAATTCATTTTTAATTTACTTGCTTGAACAGGTGTCATTTTAATTGAAGAATGTACTGTATTATTATAATTTTAACTAATTTATCTAATATATCATAATATTTTAAAGTTTCATTAGCAGTAAAGTATTTATACATATGTTGTTTCATTGTTCCTATCCATCGTTCCACTACACTGGATTTTCTTCATTCTCAGTTGAATATAACTTTATGTTATTATCTTTTAACAATTCTTTTACTTGTCGATTATAAAATTCGGATCCTTTATCTGACCAAATATATATTGGTTTTCTTTCTTTAAATAATGTTTTAAATGCTTCACTCACTGCTACTCCTGTTTTATTTTTCAATGGAACTAACCAACCATATTTACTAAAAACATCTATAACTGCTAATAAATATTTATAGTGTTTATTTTGTTTTGAATATGGTTGCATATCTATTAAATCAACTGCCCATGTTTGATCTATTGAATGAACATAAACACGTCTTTTAGGAAAAGATTTTACAACTCTATGATGTAATTCCTCTGCTAATTTATTTGTTAGATTTATTTTAGACATTTTAAGTAATTAAAATATTTTTTTAAAATGGATGAAAGAAAACATTGTTCAAAATGTAACGAATACAAATTATTAAGTGAATATTATAAACAAAGAGACAAACCTATGGAGTAAGTTGTGCATGTAAACAATGCAACAAATCTGTAAAACAAAAACATTATCAAAATAACAAAGAAAAATATAAAAAGCTTATGAAAAATTTATTTCTAGAAATCCAAATTATCAAAGTGAATATTACTGGGTAAATGTAAAAATTTAAATATAATTCAATTTATTCCTTTAAAAAATGGCACCCAAAAAATCATTCAAAGATATTATCAGTGAAACTACTATTGATGATATAGAAGAACCTGATGCAACTAAATACATAAACTTATTAAAAGACAAAATAGTCATAGATCAATTTCCTTTAAAAATAAAGATAATAATAACAAGTGAATTTGCAACTCCTATTGCATTTGATAGAATAGAAAGTCATTACTCTCATCCTGCTAAAGTTGTTTTAACACAAAATAATTTGTCTAAATTTTATGATGATCTAATAGATAAATTTAAAGCTTGGGTTGATCAATTTCAAGAAAGAGGATCTGGGTTTGATTTTAATAGTATTAAAAGTGTACAAGTAAAACTATATAAATATGAATATCAAAAGCTTCGTCTTATATTCCCTTCAATTTAAATCAAAAATATTATCAACGTACAAAATAAAATGATAACAAATGTTTTCTTTGGTCAATATTAGCATATTTATATCCTGTTGTTAAAAACAAACAAAGAGTAACAAATTATAAAGAATATGAAGATGAAATTAGTATGAAAGGAATTGAATATCCAGTAGCAAAAGAAGATATTCCAAAAGTAGAAAAACAAAACAATTTGATCATAAATGTATTTGCCTTAAAGGATCAAACAAACAAACAGACTTTGTATCCAATTTATGTTTCAAATAAAGAAAGTGAAAATGTTATGTTGTTGATCTTTTGTACATCGAAAATAATGGAAATGCTCATTATTGTTTAATAAAAGATTTAGATAGTTTTATGTGCGACAATAATGGACATAAACAATTTACATGTAGAAATTGTATACAAGGATTTCAAAGAGAAGAAACACTAGAAAACACAAAAAATATGTTATGATTACGAACCTTGTAGAACCATAATGCCAGAACCAGGAAAAATATTCTTGAATTTAATAATCATCATTTTAAAATAGATTACCTTTTGTTATCTATTGTGATTTTGAAGCATGTAATATACCTATGCAATCATGTACTCCAGATCCTGACAAATCTTATACAAAACCAATTTCAAAACAAGAAATAAATAGTTATGGTATGTATGTTCATTCAGATTATCCAGAAATATATAAATCACAATACTTTCATTATGATGGTGATGATGTAGTAAAAAAATATGTGGAAAAAATAATGAGTATATTCAAAAAAATAACTTATAATATCAAACACAACAAAAAGGATAAACCAATATTAAATAAGTATGAAGAAGATGAATTTCAAGAAGCAACTGAATGTTATATTTGTGGAAAAGAGTTTGAAGAAAACAATAAAGTAAGAGAACATGATCATCTTTCAGGTAAATATAGAGGAGCAGCGTGTCAATCGTGTAATACAAAAGAAGGTAAAGCAACAAAATTAATACCAGTGTTTTTCCATAATGGATCAAATTATGATTTCCACTTTTAATTGAAGAATTAATGAAACATGAAGATGAATATAATAAAGTAAAACTTCTTTCTAAAAACTCAGAAAATTATATTTCTATAGATTACGGATCATATAATAGAAAATTAAGATTCCTAGATTCATATAGATTTATGTTAAAAGGCTTATCAGATGTTGCTAAATCAATGGACGATTTTCCTATTTTAGAAAAAGAGTTTGAAGGTGATATAGATCTTTTAAAACAAAAGGATTCTATCCATATGAATACATAGATTCTGTAGAAAAATTTAAAGACAAAAACTTCCTGCAATAGAAAAATTTTATTCTAAACTAAAACAAGAAACAATCAAAGAAGAAGAGTATAAACATGCACAAAAGTCTGGGAACATTATAATTGTAAAACTTTATTAGACTATCATAATTTATATCTCAAAACAGATGTTCTTATTTTGGCAGATGCATTCGAAAAATTTAGAAAATTCTTTATAAAACATCATGAAATTGATCCTTGCTATTGCTATTCTGCTCCAGGTTTGACATGGCAATGTGGGTTGAAATATACAAACGTAAAATTAGAATTGTTGACCGATGTTGATATGCTACAAATGTTTGAAAAAGGTATTAGGGTGGTTTTTCTGGTGTTCTAGGACCAAGACATGTAAAAGCATATAATAAATATACTTCAAATTATAATGAAGATTACAGAATATTAGATGAACATGAAGGAAAAGGATGTTTAGAAAAATTAAAAAACGGAGGAAATTTAAACAATTGTTTTAAAAAAAATTATTTGTTGTATCTAGATGCAAATAATTTATATGGATGGTCTATGTCAAAAAAATTACCAACAAAAGATTTTAAATGGGAAGAAGATCCTGATTACTACAAAAAAGTTCCAAAAGGAAGAGGATGTTTGATTAAATGTGATTTAAAATATACAGACAAATGTAAAAAGAAAACAATTAAATATCCTCTAGTACCTGAAAAAACAAGACCAAAAAAAGAAGAATTATCAAATTACCAATTAAATCTATTAGAAACAAACCATTAGGTAATGAAGAAAATTATTTTAACAGGAAAAGACAAAAAAAATATAGTTCACTACAAAGTTTTAAAAGATTATATAAAACTTGGAATGAAGGTGACAAAGTTTATAAAACAATTTCGTTTAAAGAATCAGATTGGCTTGCAAAATACATAAATTTTAACACAGAACAAAGAACAAAATCAAAATCAGATTTCGAAAAGACTTGTGGAAACTTATGAACAATAGTTTCTATGGTAAAACATTAGAAGATATTAGAGGAAGAAGTGAAATAAAATTACTTACAGACAGGGAAGAAGTAAAAAATATATAAAAAACCAAATTTTAAAGACTCTACAATATTTAATGATAACTTTGTTGCAATTGAAAATAATGTTACTTCTGTAAAATTTAATAAACCTATTTATTTAGGACAAGCTATATTAGATTACTCAAAACAATTGATGTATGACTTTTACTACAATGTTGTAAACAAATTGTGGAAAAAAAAATTAATTGCAAGTGATACAGATAGCATATTTTAAATATTAAAACTGAAGATATTTATGAAGATATGAAAAAATAGAAGATGAACTAGATACATCTGGTTATCCAAAAGATCACCCTTTGTTTTCAGAAAAAATAAAAAGTAATTGGTAAATTTAAAGATGAACTTAATGGGAAAATTATGAATGAAATAGTTTATTTAAGAAGTAAAGCATATTCTTTTACTTTCGTAGATTTAAATCAAATAAAAGAAGAAAAAAAAAATTAAAAGGAATTGGAAAACTACAATAACCAAAGATATTAAATTTGATGATTACAAAGATTGTTTGTTTAATAATAAAACCAAAATGAACAAATGCATTCAAATGAACTCTAAAAACACGAAATGTTTGTTAATGAAGTAAACAAAATAAGTACAAATCCATTTGATGATAAAAGATATATAAAAGATAATGGAATAGACACTCTACCTTTTGGGTTTTAATTTATTTTGTTATTTCTTTGTACCCTTCTTTAAAAATTTTAATCAGAGGAATAATATTTTTAGATTTAAATGCATTATTTTCCTCATAATAATCTCCCAAAATATTGTTTAGTTTACTCATATTTGGTTTGTAGTTATTTTGAATTAAATAATAATTTAGATAAAACAACAATAAAGTGTAAAGTGTGTATTTTAAACAAAAACAAAAACAATGCAAATATTGTTCAAAATTCTTTGTAAATTTAAAAGTCATGAAAAACAAAACATCAAGAAGAAGAAGAATTTAATGATTACAAAACTTAGTAAAAAAAACATAATTTTACCAACATTTTATTTTTTTATTTTAACTTCAAACAACAAAACCTGTTAAAACCATTCCACCAACAACAAATGCAATTTCTCTATTTTTGATCTTCTGATGGTGTATAAAAATCACTTAGTTTAGGTTTGGGTGATAATGGAGTTAATTGTTTACTTGTAATGTAATAGTATTGTTTCATTGCTTGGTCAACATCTTCAAAAGTATGTTCGGCATGATGTTCCTTTTGTAATTGTTCATTGACGAAATCTAATCTTTGTGTTCTTCTTTATTCCAATCTGCTTGTGCTTTTTCTAATTTTTCTATAGCTTTATCATGTCTTATTTTCTCTTCATTTGCATTACTACCCATATGTGAAAATAAATAATTACTCCCCGAAAATGCAAAAGCATTTGTTATTGCCCCACCAAGCATCATTGCTAAAGCACTTGCCATTTTATTAGAGCGACAAGCGATTCCCTAAAAAACAAAATAAAATAAAAAAGAAGCGGTTCCTTTTATTACTTCATGATATCAGCAGGTATAATACCTTGCTTAATCAACATATCTTTTGTTGCCATTGCAAGTAATATATCAATGGATAACATTACAACATCATTTACATTAAAATCTACTTTTGGTGCTGGCCTCCTTAGTACCTTTTTACCTATTTCTGCATATCCAACTGTTAACAATGTTTCCACTCCAGCATGATATAACATATTTGCTATTTGTTTTCCGTCTTTTTGTGTTGACATTTTAATGTACTAAATTTTAAATTCTCACTTTGCTCTTAATTAAATTCAAAGGATCAATTTCTTTCTTTTGTTTT
Source organism: Mytilus coruscus (assembly GCA_017311375.1). Classification (NCBI taxonomy): domain Eukaryota; kingdom Metazoa; phylum Mollusca; class Bivalvia; order Mytilida; family Mytilidae; genus Mytilus; species Mytilus coruscus. Next base: position 8,292 of record JAASAO010000958.1, on the reverse strand, counting down.
CTGGTTTTGTTATTTCTTTAATCATTCTTTCTGGTTTCTTACTTTGGTTGTAAAAACAATCCCAATCCAACAATACTTATAGGAAAAGTACAAATTTGTAATCAACTAGGGAACTGGAGTGTTTCTTGACAGAAGGGATATGTTCGTTTGATTCATAATCTGTTTCTGTATCAGAATCTTTTGTTATTTGTTTGATTTTGAATTTTCTTTTTAATTTTTCCACTTCTTTTTCTCAATTCTGCATTTCTTATTCTTACTTCTGCACCTTTCTTACCAGCAGCTACTCTTTTGGGTCTTTTGGTTTGGGTTTTTAAATACTTCTTTTTTTCTTCTTTGTTTTCTTTTGTTCAGGATTTTCATTCATCATTTTTATGTCATTATTTTCATCTTTTTTCGGAAATCGAGCGAAGCGAGTGGTTCGATATGTCTTGCTGTTGTTAATATTGCAGTAAAGGAGCAAGATACATTCCATATCTATAGTACAGTTCACAACATGTATTAGTTAAAGCATTATTGATAAAAGGATCTTCCTCTAAGTCTTGTATTAAAATTGGTGGATTAACAACTTTGAAAACTTTGATACACCCATGACATATAAATTTATAAAAGAGTTTCCTAATGTCTTGGTCATACTAGCTCCCAATCTTGCTTCATATTTACAGTATAGTTTGTTTATTTGCTCTGTTGTCATTTTATCAATATCTGACAGTTGTAATTCTTTACCCAGATATTGTTTACTACTCCCACCAGCAACAACAGATGATAATCTCTCGCGTTTTTTCTTGAAGGAACCGTTCACTTCGCTCGCTTCATCATCAATATTTATGTTTTCCACAATTTGCTCGCTTAATAATTCTTCAGCATTCATTTTATACGTTTCAAAAACGGATATAATTTATTTTAACTTTAAAAATTAAATACAACATATCCAACCAATGATAAGACTGCAGTGTTTGTTGCAATTGTTAGTATTTCCAACAGCATTGCTTTTTTTTTGCTTATTTTGGTTAAATTACTTAAGAATTACTTAAGCATTACTTAAGCATTATTTTGCTTATTTTGGTTAAATTACTTAAGAATTACTTATTTTGGTTAAATTACTTAAGAATTACTTAAGAATTACTTAAGCATTACTTAAGCATTACTTAAGAATTACTTAAGCATTACTTGAGAATTGCTAAAAAAATCAATTAAGTAACCAATAATCAGTAGGTTGATCTGTCTTTAATATTAATTTACGATGTTTCTTTTTTAAGTTCTTCCTTTATTCTTTGTCTTTCTTCTAATGTAGGAATAACATCATTTTCTCTTAGGCAATTATCAAAACTATCTCTATCTTTTGTGTAGAACATGCATAACCATTTTGTTTGTTCTCTTAAATCTTTTAAAACAGAGTTGTATCTCTGTGAAATGACCCACACTGATTGTTCCGCATGTCTTCCTGAAAATGCAAGCTCGGACAGCATATCTTTTTCTTTGTTAGTTCTTTTGTTGCACTGCAGTCATCAATGATATATAATGTTGGATGACCAGCATATTTTTAAAGAACATTCTTATTAGTTCTTGTAGCTTCTCTTCTTCATAAAGGGAACCGTTCGCTTCTCTCACTTCAACAATAGGATTAACAATTATTAGATTTTTGTTTTGGTTTTCTAACATCACCAATCCATTCACGATTTTTGTATGCTTTGTTCCATTGGATGGTTGGACAAAGTATGACTATATATTTGAAAACTCCACTATATTCTCCTTCTAATAAATCAAGAACAAACTCTGTTTTCCACATCCTGTTTGTCCACATATAATAGCACAATGGGGATATTTTGGTAATTCATAAAGGAATCGAGTGTGTCTCGCTCCGCTCGTTTGTTTCCATTTTTAAGGGGAACCGCTAGTAATTAACTTCTTTAAATCTTCCATCTTCAAAATTAATTTGTGCATCCTGGATTACAAACAGATAAACATTTATTGATTTATTTGCTCCTGCTGTTTTAGTTATTTGGATTGTTATACCTTCAGAAGCATTTTCAATTCTTCTACCTGAACCGTGTAATGAGTTGTCATCTGTTGAACGTAAATCTAACCATAATGCATAATTAGTTGTGAGATATTTTCTAATGTTGTATAGGATAAATTTAAATCCTTTAAAACTTCTTCTGTTGTTTTATTTCTTTTGAATTTAAAGCAAAGAATTTATTTATTTCATCCCATTGTTGATATGCTTTCATTCCTTGACTGTATAGTTGATTTGGAACACCTTCTATTGTCATTTCTACTTTTGTTATGTTAGGATTATAATAAGTTTCGGTACTTGTTCTTTCAGGATCTTCGAACAACATTAGAATTCCTTTCATACTTCTAGCTGGAACATTTAAATTTATATTCCACAATGTATCAGATTTGTTTTGGTTATTTTTCTATGTCTTAGTATTCTATCGTACAAAATAACCATCTTACCATTAACTTGTTGTCTTATCTGTCTTGCTAATTCTGCATCAGTAACCATATCAAATTCTAAACAAATGTTTTTGATTGTATAACTTGCAGATGTATCTGTTGATTTAATAACATTGCTATAATTATTAAATGTAAGTTCATATTCAAGTCTATCACCAAGACCTGCTTGATAAAAAGGCATATGAGTTTCTAATAGTTCAAAATCAAGTGGGATACAAAATCTTGCACCATATGCAGTTGCAATTGCTTCATCACCTATGTTTGATGCTTTATCATCCGCACCAACTCTGTGTTTTAACATGTTTGTTTCACCAATTCCTTGGTATGCCATATTTAAACGTTCAGATGTAGATTTCCATAAATCAACATAACAATGATAAATATCACTATCATCAATTGACATAATTTCATTTCCACTTATACGAATTGTTGTTTTTAACTATTGTTCTTCCTATGTTTTGATATATAGTTGCATTGTCGTCTGTAGATGTGAGTTCTATTTCAAATGCCAATCTGGTTGTTCCAGGAACAATAACATCATTATTGCTTAGATTGGGGAATCTCACTAATAGCTGTTGATTTTGATCAATAGTTGAAGGATTATTTGTTATTGATACACTTTGGCGAATACCTTTCACACCACGGGGTTCTCTTATTTTTCTGTAAGGATTTAATTTGTTTCCGTATGCCGACATTTTAAGGATTAAATTTGTTATAAAATAATTCAATTACCACTGATACTAGAGTATTGATACATAAAGAATTATTAGTCATACTAATAAAACTTATTAAATCTCCAGCCTTAACTTCAAAGGTGTATAAAGTTATTAAAACCGTGTGTGACACCCTTATCCAAACTCATTTTGTAACTAGTTGACTTATCATTAACCATCATCTTAATGGCTATAATATCTGTGCTTGTTCTTAAACTTACTAAACTAATACCCAATATTTGTCCTGGAAAGTTCATTACATAATAACCACCACCATCACCAAAATTAAACTTTTATTTCCATGTATTGGACCATCAATTCCAGCATATATACTTATTATTTTTCTGTCTGGTTTATTTTAATATTACCAACTATATTTTCAACATTTAAAACTCTGATGCTTAGGGCAGCGACACTCCGATGTAAATTTTTATCCTTAGTATCCATTGTTTGAAGCTCACTCTTCATATTTAATATTTCCTTTTTATTTCCGATGTATCTACGTTTTTTTTTTGACACCAAGTATGCTCATTTTATTAAATAAATTATATAACTTCTAAAACACAATTAATTGGTAAATGATTAATTATCTTGTTATTATTTTCATCTCTTATTTCTAATTTCAATTCTGTTATAACATCATTTACTAAACACTTATATTCGGATGCTCAAATCTCGCTGTTATAACTTCACCAAACTCTTTATTCTCGACTGGAATAACAGCCAATAATGTACTTGGATTACCATCAAGATAATTATGAGAAGTGCTAACTTGTTCCAAATGGATATATAATGATTTATGGATAGCAAAATCTACAAATTTTTTTCCATAATGTAATTCATTAGGTTCAATTTACGTTCATTATTAAAACCTAACATATTTTTCAAATCTTCATTTATCCTTAACTCAATAGGAGTGTTTAATGACGCAATACCATTTGTTTCATTTACGGATAATACAATATCTTTTTTTAAATTCATCCGCTATTTGTTGGAAACTATAATAACCATCTTTAATCCTATGAAGTCTTTCTCCTGTCTGTCTTATAACTCCATCATAAACATTATACCAACCTACACTATATCTTATAGATTTTAAACCAGTACGTTTATTTCCATCTCTGTTATCAATGTATTGTTGTAAGTTAATTGTCTTATCAATATTTGAAATAGTGTGGTACATTTTAATATAAAAATGATAACAAAAAATTTAAATATAATCCAAATGTATCATATAATCCAAGTGTTAAGTATTCTAAAAGATATAAATCTTGTCGATCAAATAATATTTGTAAATCAAAAGAAAACTTTAAAACAGCTTTCCCGATTTATTTCAAAATATCAAAACCCATCATTACACACCAACGAACCATGGAATACATGGATTCATTCTTCGTTTGATTGGTGGCAATGTCAGTTAAACTTTGCAGTCTGGTGTGCAAGTACAGGATGTGGTGTTTCCTACAATAACCATATACAAAACACTTCAAATCTTACTAAATCACTTTATACATTTCACTTATATTATTGCATTGCCAGAATTTTAAAGAACTTAAATCACCTTTACCAACAGATTCTTCTTTCTGTTATTACAAGAACCCATATGACAAAGCTGCATATCAAAAAATTATGCAATGAATTTGATGTTTCTCCAAATACAGATTGGAGACAAAAGTAGAATCATCATCTAAAGGATTAGGAACTTTTCTGAATATTATAAACCAAGTGGTGAATACAGATATCATCATTCAGGGATGGTCCTTCTTTAATATTCATGATACAATTCGTCATACAAAAGATATAAGCATGGCTTGGACAACATTTATATTAGATAAATCAGAGGTTTTACAAAAGCAGGTATTGAACGTATCAATGAAAGTATTAGAATGTTTGTATGGGCATTATTAGGGCACAATCTCAAACAAGGGTAGAAATATTAAAAGTAGGAACAGGATTTGATGCACAAAACAATTCTTAGCAAATGTACAAGATGTTATTAATAGTCCTATCGATTTACCTCAGATAAAAATTATCAAAATGTTTTAAAATACAAGAAGTAAAGTTGATTATGCTTATGGACTTGGTTTATATATGTCTCCCAGTGATATGGTTTTACAAATTGGAAGTATTGTTGGTTATAATAATAAAATTATAATTGCAACAGAAAATCAAACACTCGGTTTAAATGATGATTTAAATAATAAAAATTTTGATTTTACCGGTCTCGATCCTGTCGATTTCCAACCAAATAAACCAAAACCGATTCAACAATATCAATCAGAACCAAAAAAATCAGAACCAAAAAAATCAGAACCAGTTCAAATAGAACCAACACAAAAAAATGAATATGACGAACACGAAGATAATAAAAAAGCAATAATATTTGGAAGTATTGTATTAGGTATTACAGCACTTATTATTTATAAAATTTATTAATTTATTTTTTTAAATATTCCCTAGCAGCAGCATACAATAAACCAACAACCAAAACAAGCAAAGCCCATAAGTTGTTTGCAAACCAATTTACTACGTCTTTTGTTACAGACAATAACCAAGATACAATAGAACCTATAATACCTGGTAATGCAGCTGCTAATTTTCCTGCAAGAAAAGATAATAATTTCCAAGATTTTTTAATTGTTTTTTTATCCAGTCTTGTACACCACCTTTTGATGGTGGAGGAGGAGGAGGAGAAGGAGAAAAAGTAGTTCCACCAGTAAATGTTTCTACTATAACACCAATAATCATTCCAAAAGCAGTTAAAATACTAACTATTGTAATTCCTTGTTCTCTGAATAATGTTCTTATTCTTTCACTAATGTTGTGTCTTCTTTTAATACTTTACGTATTGTCTCTTTAATTCTGTTTACTTGACTACGTAGTTTTCTTTATTAATATTATTACTTCTAGTCTCACACTTCTCAGATTCCAACTCTCTTATTCAACTACTTATTCTATTTATTTGAAATTCATCATTATCTTCTTTAGCTTGTTCTAATTTGGTATTTTCTTTTGTTAAGTCTTTTTTTGTTTCATTTAGTTTGCTAATTCATTTGCAATCTCTTCTTTTACTGATGTCATTGCACTGATTACACCATCCATCTCTTTTGTCATATCTGTTTGTGTTTCCATTTCTTTGTAAGTTACTCCTTCTTCTATAAAAGAAGTTTCTATTTCTTTACATATGTTTCTGAATTACTTGCTGTTTCTAATAATTCTTGTACTTCTTGTTGTGTAGATATTTCTTGTAATGGAATTTCTATATTATTGAGTTCTACAAATTGGTGCTTCATTTAACATTCTCTGAAACTCTGCTCTACTTTCTATTATTCTATCAGATATTTTATAATCGTCTACACTAAAACATATCTAATAAAATTAACACCGTATTTTCTTTGAAGAGTGCTAAATTTAAAATTTTAATACTCCTTTTGATAATATGTTAATGCAATTTCCTACCATATTCATCTTTTACATACAACATTGTTCTTCCATTAAATCTTCTTCTTTGGTAAAAAATCTTTGTAATTTTTGTTTGAATATAATTCATTATTTTTGTTATAAAATCTTTTTATCATTTTTGGTAATTTCTTTTCATGAATTTTAGTGTCATTTTCTGATAAATATCTTAATACCTCAGTTTCCTTATTTATATTATTTTGAAACTCTTCATCATTTCGAAAAGACGTTTCTTCTTCTTCTTCTTCATCATAATCATTATTTTTAAACTCAGGATTATCAAACTCATAACCTCCTTCATCCATTTTATTCATCTAAAATATTAGATAATAAACAATAAAAAGAACCTGTTAAAAACAACTTAAGATAAAAATAATTAATTTTTATTTAACATTATTTTTACATTTTTTACTAATTTTCTTGTTTCTTCATCCATTTATTTAATTAAAAATTGATTCATAGTTTGGTGGATTTCCGTTATCAACTAAAATTTGTATAACGATTTTATTAAAAGAAAATCAAAAGATTTTCCATTTTTTTTTAATTCGTTTTTACTCTATTTTCTGTTTCCTCAATTAGTTTTTTCTTTCATCATCTGGTAAACTTTTTAAAATTACTTTTTTTAATTTTTTCATCTCATTAAATTTTTCTAATTCATCTAAAATAAGTTTAAAATTCATCTGCACTTATCTGTCCGTCAGTTAAAGATTTTGATATTAAATCTTTTATGCAACTTAACATTCTGCCATTGTTTTAATTTCATAATGTTTTTTGATTTTGTTGTCAACTTTCTTCTAATTAATTTAACTAGACCTCCTAAACTTCCACATACAACAGCTGCAATTTGTATGGGAAGAAAGATAGGAAAAAGCAATTCCTATACCAGCTAAAACAACAGATGTCGAAATTAAACATATCAACACCATCATTAACATTAACTCCACGTTTATATTTTTTGTATAGTGATTTTCGTTTATCTCTCTCATTTATTAATGTTTTTTCTATTTCTGTTATTTTTTGTGAGTCTATAATTTTGTCCATCTTCTGTAGGTAATTCTGGATATAATGGTATATCCATTGATAAATCAGGGAGCTGTGGGTTGTTTCATTTTTTAAAGTAAATTTGATTTTTTTTCTCAAAATCCAACAGAATTTTTTTCGCGGTGTGTTCTCCACCTTTTTTATTTTTGTTTTTGAAATTTTTTGTTGTTTTTTTTTGGTGTTTTTAAGGTTTTTAAAAAGTTAAAAAATTTTTTTAAGAGTAAAGTTTTTGCTGTTTTTGGGTGTTTTTGCTTTTGGTAAAATTTATGGCTTTTACTTGAAATGAGGTATTTTTAGGGTCAAAAAATTTTTTTTTTTTGGTGTGTTCTCAACTCGCTCAGGTACTCAACTACAAGGAAAAGCTCAGATAAAGTGTACGGATTCAATCCAAACCTGAAATAAAGCTGACGGAAAAAGGAATAAACATACAGGAACTTCAAATGTGGACCCAGGAAAGGGAATGAAAAGGTCAGTAGATTGAACAATAATGCTTTGTTAAAAGGTGTTGTGGAGAAACCAGTAGAAACAAGAAACAATCGAAAGGGAAATTCGAAGAAGTCAAACCGAGAAAAAGCCTTAAATTGTAACTTACCAAAAGGACAATCAAATTCATAGTCCACTG
>JAASAO010001424.1:0-23628 GCA_017311375.1 Mytilus coruscus | reverse complement strand
ATTCGCACAAATCATATTTTGGAATACCTAATAAAAGGTTCACATAAAATCTTGGAATAATATTTGTACATTTCTATCATTTACGAAAAGAGGAATTTAAGATTAATCCGGCATTTTTTTATTTCACGTTCAAATATATTGAAAATGCCCTGTAACTCAATAACTCAACACTTGTCCATCTCTATCTTTTACGAAAAAAAGAAGTTAAGATTATCAAAAATAAGTCTGTTTTGTATTTTACATTCAAATATATAGAAAATGTCCTGTCGCAAAAATACATGTGTCTCACACTGCAGTGAATATTTGTAAAACATTTATCACAGTGAACTAGATTTTAACCATACTGATGATACTCCAAGATCTGCTACATATTTTGATACTTTTCATGAAAAATCTATAAATACTAGATTCAATGACATAATGGTTTCAGTCAACGTCTGGCTTGCATTTTTTTTTTTTTTATTTGAGTGTTCCTGATAAAGGTAACATAAAAATGCGCTTCGGAGGCAGCACATTTAAATGGGTGTAATTTTCATCTTTAATGTCTCAGTAGTAGCATACACTTTACCCAAGTGTGTCGCTGATTTACGTCCGTAATGTTCTTCCGTGAGCTATCATATAATTTTGTACCCGCATGGATAGCATACGCAATCGAACGACACTCCAATAGTTTTTCGGTTCCAATACGACAAAACGTTGTTGCGTATTTATACATCCCGCATGACTAAACAGACGGTTTTACTGCCGGACGAGAGAAGTTAAGGAATGTCTCTAGTTCTTTAACCTTGTCAACCCCTGAGGTTATAACCATGCCTTAATAAGGTACAGTTAAGTATTAATTTACTTGTTCATGTGTGTCCCCATACTACAGAATTAATTCCTGTGTATGTTTCGCAAACTATGTGTACCTTAAGCTTTTTTATTGATTGTCTTCAACAAAACGGTAAAGTTGAGTACTCATGAAATAAAAAGTTAACCCGTCACATGGTATTGTGCCTGTCTAAGGTCAGGCACCTTTGATTTGCGCAATTAAGTTGTTGGCAGGTGTTTTCGACGTAGTCTCAACTTGTCTACAGCGTTAGTCAATTATAATTTGTCATATTGGTATAGACATTTGTTTATTGTTAAGGCCATTTGTTATCCTGATGTTGTCTCTGAAATGAGACAACAGGAAAACGAAAACAGTGCAGATTTTCATGATACAAAATCCATACATCATGTACATGCAGTGGACAAAACCCCAATTAAATAAAGGAACAATTCTTGTATTGCTGTTCTTTTAAAAGTAGATTTAGTAGTCAATAGTATTTTACCAAAAGGAACACGTAACAATTGAATCAGTTCACTGCATATGTCATCGCCCAGCGCTGGCATGAACATATTCAAACAAAGACTGTAAATTTATAGCTGACACATCTGACATACTGCGATATCATTTAATAGAAGTTTTTTAAGATTCTCCCAAGATGGAAATGGCAAATGCAATGGACAACTACCAAAACATCAAGGATCTCAAAAGAGGGACGAAAGATACAAGAGGGACAGTCAAACTCATAGATCGAAAACAAACTGACAACGCCATGGCCAAAAATAAGACAAACAGACAAATAATAGTACAGATGACACAACATAGAAAACTAAAGACTTAGCAACACGAACCCCACCAAAAACTGGGGTGATCTCAGGTGCTCCGGAAGGATAAGCAGATCCTGCGTCACATGTGGCACCCGTCGTGTTGCTTATGTTATTACCAATCCGGTAGGTCACATTCGTGAAAAGGAAGGGTATTGTAGTTACGACATAAGGAAAATATCCGATATCATCTGGGAAACGGTTATTCCATAACGGTCAACAAACTTGCATTAAATGAGAGATTTTATGAGGCAGCAACACTTTTGGCTGCTTTTAGTGTGTTTAACTCTTGTCTCCTTCCAGTTAAAATAGAACCAATCTTTAAGCATTACAGAGATGAGCAGAAAGATAATTTGGGCTCACACTTTTCAGCAGGAGACGAGGAGGCCAGGAATGGACTTTCTGTTGACTGGCTGAGCTACCAGTACCATATTTTAAGGTTAAAAGAAGATGTACTTTCAAGCTATGATAAAAGACTACAGAAAGTGCCTTAAAACGATTAATGACACTACGTAATTCATCAGACAAAGGGTATATTTTCCTAGATTGTCTCATATAGCCGAAATAATACTATCCCTGCAGTCTGCAATGCCTGGCCTGAACGTGGAGCTTCAGCTGTGCAGCGTACCAAAACACGACTTCGAAGAACAACGAAGGTTAGCATACTTTCAGGATTACTACAAGTATCCATAAATGGACCCCCAATGAAAGAGGCAACAGAGCTTATCAATAAATGTGTTGACAATTGGTATGAGGCAAAACCAAGGAGAAAATTGAAGGGCAAGGCTAAAGACAAAGTCATGACAACTGCTTCTGAAGAAGTGTTTGAAACTGCAGTTGCAAGTGTTCAGGCAGATTTGAATGTAAACAATGAAGAGAAAATGGGACTTGTGAGGACAAAATGGCACACATTTTAAAACTTCTCAGTCTCACTGGCTTCCAAGATGATACTGACTATGACAGTGAGGAAGATGATACGGACTCTAATGAGTTTGATTATGATTGATTGATTGATTGTTGGTTGCTTAACGTCCAGTGGCAAATATTTCATGCATATTCAGGACGAGAACAAATTAACAATAAATACAAGGTAGGTTCTGTAAAGAGGCGTCTGGGATTGAGGTCGGATAAATTTAGACTGCCACGGGAAATGAGGGTATATTGATAGGGACAGAAATTCAGCCTTGCAACAGGTCACCTACGGACCCTCAAAGAGTTGTTGAAAGGGTTCTTAACGTGCAAAGAGCGTGGCACTCTCTTTACACGAGGCATCGGATTTAACGTCCCCATTCTGACCGGATGTGGCTGCAAATGTGTACATCCCGCACAGCCAAAACGGACGCCCCACTTTAGCAAGGGTTTTACTGCCGGTCGGAGGAAGACCAATGGTGACCATATTTCTATTCCCAGTCACCCTTGGGGCAGTTTGATTATGACTATGTGACAATCTTATACTTTCGTGCTATGATTCAAGAGGTGAAAAAAAAAAAAACAATTCCAACAAATTTAAGTTCTTTTCATTGTCTCTCCAATCTTAACTATGTCACAATCTGTTTGTGTACATTAAACATTGGTTGTCACTGTATGTTTATTGGTGAAGCAAAACTTTTCACTTAAACACTAATGATATCCATCCTTTATGCTGCACATAATTGAAAATGATTTTAATGATGTGCAGCATATTTTGAATATGCAGTATACGGAGAAATGCTCCCATGCCCCCCTTCCCCCAACAATTTTCTGAACTTACATTGAAAATGGTGCACTCTGAGGCATTTTCAGACTATTTTCAAGTGCATTAAAAATGAGGTTTTATAGGAATGATATCTTAGGTTTAGCTTGTAAAGATAATCTTGTGATATTGAGTATCAAAATAAGACAAATAAAACTATATCATAAAATTGAGAATGGAAATGGGAATGTGTCAAAGAGACAACAACCCGACCATAGAGCAGACAACAGTTTGATTATGATCAATAATGATCTTAATTGTAATTATGTTGCCAGATTTTACAAAAGTCAGAAAGCAGCGGAGGGTCATCATCAACCATTAATACCAAATAATCAATGCAATCAAGTTGAGTAAACAGGTAAAACCTAAAACACACAAAATAATCGATTCAAACATTTGAAACATAAGCTGTCATTGTATGTTCATGTGCTTAGGAAGGCTAGGCCAGGGTAGGCAAAACGTCCATATTAAACCCTTATAATCACACCCTTTATATATGAACAAAATCGTTGTGGCCTTTTTTGTTTGCCAAATATATATTTTATCAAGAACTAAAGGTAAAATGCTCGTTTACAAAATAGTAATACAAACACAAGAAGATGAGACAAATATTAACTAAGCACATACGTTCAATGATGTAAACAGCTTCAGTTCACCGTATTCCTTTAACACAGAAGTGTTACTGAGTGTTCTGTAAATTTATGTAAGCTGTATTTTGTAGAAGATACACAACCTCCCAAGTTGTATCAGATATTTCATATTGTATATTTTACTTTAATGTCATTTATGTTTATTGTCAGTAACTCAACAGTTACTGTAAAACACAGTTACTGTAATTAAATTTGATGATCAAAGAGAGGCTAACGATACCAAAAGGATATTCATACCCACAAATCAAAAACAAAATGACAATGACATAGGAAAATACGAAAACCATGAAAAAAACAGTTCACAAAACACAACACACATGACACAAACAAATTAAAGACTTTTCAACGCGAACCCAACCAAAACCTATGCACGTTCTCAAGTGCTCCGGAAGGGTAAGCAGATCCCGCTTCACATGTGACATCCGTCGTGTTATTCCCATAAAATACGTTGATAGATTATATCAATATTGATAAGACATCACGCAATAACGGATTTGTAATTGACTCTTATCTTAACCGAAGACTTACCAAATCCCAAAACAACGGTCATGTAAAATTTTCTTTTCCTTGAGCATTGAACTTATGTGAAATTGTAAAACGGAAACTTGTTTTTCATTACAAAGGATAAACGAGATCGTTACCAAAATTAACAACACAGCATTGAAAAATAAAAAAAAGCACAAAACAACACTTATAACTAAAGCGAAAGCACCATGAACCTCTTTAAAACTAATTAGTGGTGATCTCATGTGCTTCGTAAGGATAAGAAGATCCTGCTCCACATGTGTCACCCTCTGTGTTACTCAAGCAATTATGGATTGGTAGTTGCTTCTTATCGAACCCGATGCCAGATTCATAATTATCGGTCATGTAAAATTGTCGAACCCTGACGCTTGACCGAATGTAAGATTCGGAAATTGAAACACGTTTTTCAGGACAAAAATAATCATCAGTTACCATCGATGTGTTAAACATGCAAGGATCTTTTGATTAAAATTCAAGATACGCATCTGGCCAACAAAATAATCTTGGTATGTATGATGAATTTATTTGAAGCTCCCTTGCCTACAAAATAATAGCCATTGCCATCAATTGACGTTCGAAATCGTTAACTTTAAATAAAAAAGTCTCTGAAACTACAGAGCCAATTATTTGTTATCAAACTTAACATGAAAGAGGGTGGAAGATTCAAAAGGTACATTCAAACTACTGAGCTGAAAACAAATTGACAATGCCATGGCTAAAAATACAAATAGACAAATAACAGTATAAAAAAAAAAAACAACATAGCAAATAAAAGACTGAGCAATACGAACCCATGCAAAACCCTGGGGTTATCTCAGGTGCTCGGAAGAGAAATCAGATCTTGATCCACATGTGGCACCCGTCGTGCTGCTCATGTCAGTACAAACCTGGTGATAAGTCTAATTTGGTAGGTCAAATTTGAGGAAGAGGAACGGATTGTGGTTACGACAATTCAAACATATCTGTCGTCAACTGGGAGATCAAACTACCCACATTTTCAATTTATAATGATATGGTCATAATTAAAATTAATTTTTATAAAACTTTGAATATTTAGATATTTTCCTCTCCCAGGAGAGATTACCTCAGTTGTATTTGGCAAAAGCTTTGAATTTCGAGTGTTTTGCAAACAAAACGCGAGTCTGGTGTAAAACAATTTTAATTCTGGTATTTACATCTAAATGTAAGTCAAGATGCATGGAGAACTTACCTGTATCTGAGGTATCCTTTATTCAAGCTCGATGGGATAGATGCATTCAACATAATCACCAAGCTTTGATTTTTTTTTTTAAGTGAGAGAACATCATCTATAGAGTTTAAGGAAACAAGATTTTTTCATTCTTACTAGAAGCTACTGCATGGAGTCAGCCTCTAATGAACAGGTCAGCAAGAAGAGAACAGTTGGTTCCCATGGGAATGTGGATTGTTTGTTGAATAAAACATCCTCCGTACGTAACAATATGTTGCCAATCAAGCATCTTGATATGTTCAGAATTAGAGAATTTTGCGTTTGAATCAGTGATTTTTACAAGTACGACTTATCCCTCCCAAAGACAAGATACTTGTATCAATGTTGGCAATTCTTTTTATGAAACAAAGCCAGGACAATTCTTTCAAAAATCTACATTGTAGTTAAAATATATCCGCGAAAATTCCATAAGATCGTCATGATCTTTCTCTTATGGAATTTTCAGAAAAATCTTATACTAAAGTAATCCATTTTGTAATGATTGGTCCTGAAATATTTCTTATAAAAATAACACAGTTTATAGATTACATTTCAAAATCAAAAGCAGTAACATCAAAACTGGCTAGGATAAAATTATCAGCACATTTATTTCCGATTGGAATTTTAAGAAAATCAGTGAACCCATGTTGGAGTTATTGTCCCTAAAACATTTTTGAGCAAATTTCAAAGTTTTTATTACTATCTTGAAAACAATTTAAGGAAGAGGGCAAAGTCGAAAGTCAAAATTACCAGGATAGATAAATCAAATGGCCAAAATCGTAAATTGACTCCTTATAATCTGGAAATATCGTACATATTATTCTAAATTTACAGGAACGTTTTCTAGAAACTAAAGGTAAAAATCATCATTCATAAACACAGTGATCAATATCAAAATAGGGAGATGACGTTTACTCCAACGTACGTACGTCTTAATATATCCCTGGCTTTTCATGTTGAGTTTGAGCGTTACTGTTAAAGGAAATGTTGGAAAACCGCTTCGCACGCATCAAATTTATAAAGGATCATTCTCGTTTATATGAGAAATACTAATGATTTTTACCTTTTTTTAATTAAAAAAAAACTTAAATTGATTATTTAAGGGGGAAAATAGAAGCAGCACATTAATATCTACAAAAGGTTAACATGGTCGAAATTTCAATTGACCTCTTATCTGACAGGATCGATGGATTGGTTAATGTAAAATTGAAAATAACAGAATCGATAATTACTGCATGAATGACTATTGTAACCCAATGTTTAAGAAGGTATAATTGATAGAGAGAAATTGTAAAATTGCAAAAATGTTAACCAAGTTTCTGTTAATACATTGTGTTTTGGCAGATACTGTAATAGACAAATAATTGATAGCAAAAATCTTCATCCAAATTCTTGTTTGATTGTTGTTTGCTCTACGTCCTGTGGCAAATATTTCTTTCTTGCTGGATCAAAAGAAGGACACACTAACAATGACTTAGGTACTGCAATATTGGTCTACCTTGACAAGGGGCGGGAAATTTGGAATGCCACTAAAATACTATGATATATTGGACATGGACAGACATTTAGCCTTGCAACCAGGCCACCTATAGACCCCTCTAAGAGTTGTTGCAAGTATCCCTAATGTACACAGTGCGTGGCGCTTTCTCTTTACAAGGCATTTGATGTAACGTCCCAATTCTGACCGGATTTGGCTGCGAATTTATACATCCCGCAAAGCCAAACGGACGCCCCAATTTGGCAACGATTTTACTGCCGGTCGGAAGAAGACCAAGGGATGACGACCATTGGGGTTTTCAGCATAACAAGATCTACAAATTGTCAACATGCCCAAATTGCTTAATTAAACCCTCATAAGAGTTATTATCATAGACCTCATTGTATCAAAACTATAATAGATAGTAAGAAACTGTAAACAGTAATAATGATCAGCTTTAAATTTTTAATTTATTTAAGTTTTTGGCCTATTACCTCGAATAACTTTTGACAGGAGTGCGAATCAGGCACTTAGGCTTTGTTAGTTAACTCCTTGAACAAGAGGATACGCACCTACATCACGAATTTCAATGTTTGAAACACACTCACGGATAGAATATACTAAATAATTAGACAAACAATTCCGTCGATAAAATATTGTTTATGTCATTCAGTGGTCTTTTTATTATAACATGGTATTCACAAAAGATACAAACTAGTTTGTTTAGTTTAAACATAATTTTATCAAATAGATGGAATCATCTACATAATGCATGGCAGGAAATATGCAATACAAAATATTAAAGTATAAATACTGATGTCTGACAGTCTATATATGTCTTGTTGACATATAAATATGCATTTGATAAGTTTCTATTTTTGATTTCATTGCTATCAACAGTGACCTTTGAAACTATTTTAAGTATATAACTTTATTTTTTATCATCTTATAATACGTATGTATTTTGCAAGTATCGTTGTGATTGGATAACATATTTTCCTACAATATTAAAGCAATGATAACATTGTAATATCGGTTTTGTCAAGACAAGTCAGTTACTGTAATGTCTGCTCCGCTCTTTTAAAGCATACTTGATTATTTCATTTTGGAATCTTTTCAATAGGAGGAAGTTTACGGAAACATCTCACGACACCATGCTTAAGAATGTTTTTGTCCATTAAAGACATGTCAGTGGCAGAGTTGCTCGTGCAACCATTTTTTTTGAACATCAATGTCCTTCCTCCATCATCTTTGTTCAGCATGAACATCGTACTTGCTTCTTGACTAGAATGTCGCCGTAATGGCCTTTGACGACGACGTTGTTTGTCTTCTAAAGAAAATGTCCGATGTTTCTGGTATACAGACTTCCTTTCTGTAGTTGGATCCGAATTGACCCTTTCTTGACGTGCATTACCAAACTCTGCCTCTTCCATCATCGATGTACATGAAATATCTTCATTCATGTAACTTGGAATGTGTGATATCTTATGCACAATTATATGTTCTCCAGTAACTGCATCTTCTGTTATAGGTGGTGCAGAATGTGGACAAAACACATCGTCAGAACAACGGCAATATATATTGTTAACACGTGCTTTATTTTTTATTTCGTTTACTGTTTGTGATGATCTACAGGCTTTTATCTTGTCAATATATTTGTCGTTTATAAAAGTAGTTGTCGGAACCACAATGTATTGTTGTTTCGCTGGTTCCACATACTGATTGAAGCTGTCCTTGTACTGAGACCAATACTCTGTTCGTATACAACTAATTGCATTTTTCCCGAAATTGTCACAAATTAATGGATCTGCACCATGTTTTAATAATAAGTTAACTGCTGTTTTTGGCTTAAGGTTTCGCACGGCATACATTATAGCGGTTCTACCTTTACGATCCTGAACGTTCGGGTCAGCTTTGTGCTTCAGGAGTAACTTAATGACACCAATTATGTATTCTTCATTGTGGTCCACTCCGAAATTACAGCATATGATCATTAAAGCAGTCTTTCCATCGTATGCACGTCTATTAACTTCGGATCCACCTTCAAGCAGAATTTTCAACAATTTGAGTTTTTCTCAGCGACAGCTGAATGGAGGGCATCATTGGTAGTCAACTGGAAATATATCAAAAAATGCATGGTAATTGGAAAATGGCTCAAATAATGTTGTTTGTTCGATATTTTTTCATATTACAACTGCAAATATTTCCAAAAGTACATAGCAAATATATTAGAACACAAATTGACAAATCGAGTCATAACTATTAAACGTAAAGTCGATTATATTTCGGTATAACTGTATTTTTTTAAATCTTTTTATAATTTATTTTTTTCGTTTTGGGATGATATACGCATTTTATTTATCTCTTCAAGGTTTAAGAACATAGTTAAAAGTTCTAAGTTTTTATGTTTTTAATTCAAAACGCATGATCGTTTTCAAATTCTATTTTTTAGACTTCATAATAAACATAAAATATTTGCCACATACGATAAATGTTACTCTGTCCAAAGTTTAAAAAGCAACGCATCTAAATTAAAAACAGCCAAACTTTAAAAAATGTGTCTGTGTATTCAATTAATTTAAAGTTTACATATTTTACCCCCGTCTTTGTTTGATAAAAACATGCTCAGATAAAACAAACCTACCTTGTTCATCTTTGACGGTTATTAGTTAACATTCATGATGATAAAATAAAGATGACAACTCCTTATATACTAACATGAGACATTAACATTTACTTTGACCTTTAATCAAAGTTCAGTGATACCTAGACCAATGCAAATAAACCGTTACGTAATACTCATGCTATGTTTACCTAAGCTTGGCATGTCGCATTTATCTATTAACAAACCTACCAGTTTAGTGTAGGCGTCTTTCTTTTTTTTTCTTTTTTTTTTGATGTTTTGCAAGAATTTTAAATTGAAAACTAGGATGGAGTATTCTGTTGATATTATATATTTACCTTAAAGTTTATATAATGGCTGTTTGTTTAAGGTTGAAGACCTCGTTTGAAGGCATGAGTATAATGAAATTTTCAAAATGCACTAATATCAAACTAGTAAAATAACGAATAAAGTAGACATGCCATTTAGAAACATCGATTACGTAAATGGTTTATATTTTTCTTTGCATTGAAGGCAAAACGTGACAAAGCAAGCCAAAGTTTTTCTAACATTTTACACATAAACTGCTCACTTGTTTACCCATGTTATGCTGCCATTTATTGTGTACATAAAGTGCTAAAATACTTAAGTCGAGCGCATCATAGCAAAACTACTTGAATATGTTATTAACATTGTATGTACATGTTTTTATATATATTTTAATATTGGTAGCACTACATGGAGTAATTCTCAATCGATAAAGTACCAAATTGTCAAATTTAAGAGTGCAAGGGGAAATTATGTGAGAAATCTATACAATTTTCATACGTTTAGCACTCATACAAGAAAAGGGGACATTATCCTTTATCAAATTATTCATCTCATTGAAATAAATTCTTGTTGTTTTTTTCAATTAAATATTTAATATAACAGTCTAAGCCCATTTTTAAACGTCCGTTTACGGGACGTATTATGGTATACCGTTTTCCGTCCATCCGTCGTCAACATGTCGGACAATAACTCAAAAACGCTTTAACCAACTTTAATGAAACTTTGGTGAATTGTTCATATCAATAAACGTAAGCTCCGTTTCGATTTATATAAATTTTAGATTTTACGTTTCTGAGTAATGTGATTTTATTCATAAAAAAGGGGGGGGGGGGGGATTTTCTAGTATTCGGACAAAAACTCTAAATTGTCTGAGCAGTTTTCATGAAACTTTGGTTACTGGTTTTATGTAATAAAATAAGCTCCCTTCAGTTTTTTTTAATAAATTTCCGAAATGACATTGAAGAGTTATGGAACTTTATTCGTTGAAAAAGCGATGGGCGTATCAAGCGTTTATAGCGCAGCTCTTTATTCCAAAATATTGTGTTCATTAGCATGAGTGATTTTTCACATATACAAATCTATTTAGAATGATAATGAAATGAGTGCTAATTTAACGGAATCACTGTAATAAATACTTCTGTGATATTCAATGTGAACCAACGTTCCATCAATTTGGCTTTTTGCATAAAGCAATGATCCTTCAATTCATAAATGTTAGACAAGAAAATAACCAATCCATGTCCTTATGATATCTGATAACGGCAGTTTCACAAATGCATTTTTACAGGAGTAACAGAGCACCAAAATTAATCCTAGTACAAACTGTTTATATTGGGTTCTTGTCGCTTCATCATTTTGTTGGAGGCTTTTTTCTCACAAAGAAGTTGATATTCAATCATCACAAAGGATAAAACAATCAACGAATCACGTGCGTTTCGTTTCTAAGAAGATTATAGTTTATCGATTGGGCAATTATCAATAGTATTACTCGTAGATACTGGATATGCATGATAGAATTGCAACGCAACCAACAATCACTCAATAACACTATATCGTATAAAAATATTAATGTTGTAATTACTGGAAATATATTTTTTGCAAAATAACTCTTTTTTATCATTTGATAAAACTATAAAAAAATTTTGAAGCACAATACGAATGATCTTTCTGTCTCTACGCTAATCTTGTTTGGTCTTTTGTTTATTTATTTGTTTATTATTTAATTTATAAATAGTTGTAGATGTGGTCATATTAGTTGTCTCTATGTACAAATTGGCTTTAAGTTGGGAAGAGTAGCTTGTAATATAGGTTGCTGCTTCAGTGAAATTTACAACCAAATCCGTTTCACTTAAAACAAACCCGTTGAGGCTTTGGTCTATTGCTTTTAAGAAGAAATAATTGACAGGAAAATTTCCAAACAATATATTCCTTTGAAGGTAAAAATCGACATTTACATAACGATGATTATATAAACAGATGAGACAATTATCACCTTAGCATATACGTTTAATGATGAAAACAACTACAGGTCACCGTACGGCCTTCAACATTAATGCGTTACTGTTTGGTCTTAAAATATAATATACCTGTGGGCACGAAATAATTTCATATAAAAATTAGAAGATGTGGTTTAATCCACAATTCTCCATCAGAGACCAACTGACGTAGAAGTTAACAACTATTGGTCACTGTACGGCTTTCAACAATGACCAAATCCATACCGCATAATAAGCTATAAAGGGACAACAATTTAATTCCGAGGGGCCTTGCAACTTTGTGATGTCAGAATATATACGTTCTGCTTGTCCAAAAAGTGACACAATATCTGCCTCCCCGCTGACTTTAAATTCAACTGGTCTTACCCGTATATACTTTTGGTAGGATACACAAATATAGCAGTGAAAACGACAAGTAGAATTTTGATTATATTGAAATATGAAAATATTATAGCATAACAATCATGGATGGATCCAGGGTCATAGGAAACAGTTGTTTAATTGTCCAATATTGTAAAATATATGGCGAGCGTAGCTGTCAGTACGATATAATCTTGTATAAAAATAAGATGTGATATGATTACCAATGGGACAACTCTCCACCAGACAGAAAATGATGTAGGAGTTAACAACTATAGGTCACCGTACACCCTTCAACTAATGGCAAAACCCATACTGCATAGTAAGCTATAAAAGGCCCCGAAATTACAAAATTTAAAGCAAAACAAATCAAATTAAAAAACTAACAACTTGATTTTATACAAAACAAAAAACAATTAACAAATATGATATACAGCAACAAACTTCAACCACTGAATAAGTATATGCACCTGACTTGGATTATGCACATACAGGATGTGGTGGGATTAAATAATTACATTTGATGACAATTATCATTTTCTATTTTTGTAGTAGATAAACAACCTCCCCAGTGTTATCGATTATTTCATGTAGAATACTTACTTAAATGTCCAAAAAATATAATCCATGTTTATTGTAAAGTAAATGAACAGTTAATTAATTAAAGTTGATAGTACTTTGGAAAAATCAGCATCATATACCATTACACGAGCCTGGATCTGATTTAATTTTCCTTCTTTAGCTACCTATGCCTAAAGACCATATGAGCTTTTCAATATGAAAAATGAAACATGCTAGCGCTGTTATTTCTGATAATATCACGCATGCATAATTTTGAAATCACTAATAATTGAAAATTCATATTATTCGTTAATTATAGAATACCTTTCTTTCATCATGTAAGTAGTTTTTTGAAAAAGAAAATAGGGTTTGGGTGTATCAATTATGTGTGTTATTTCACACACAATACACCTCATCGCTATTTATTCCAATCCGGATAAGTTCTGAAATTACACAACTTTTTCATGACGTCACAATCCAGTTGAAGCTATGTGGGACCCTGTTTTAACAATATATTGTGCATTTAAATGTTCATAGAGACATGTTTAAACTGTCGTAAACTCTTCAAACAAATCATTTTTATTAGTTTAATTTATGTTTAAAAAAAATGGATCATAAACTGTCAAAATTTCAAAATGTTTAATTTCTAAACGTTTTCCTCCCTCTGCTCATTATTGATGACCTTTGTTTTTTGCGACACTTGATCCAAACAGGAAGTTGTCTAAGTGACTGTTTTATCCGGATTGGGCTAAATAGCGATACGATGTGGTGTATCTTAGATAAGTATTTGTGTAAACATCAAACTTCAAACATCAAACTTCAAACAAACAATAAAGATTTTATTTCCAATTCGGAGCCATTGTGGGGCATACAGATACATATATGTTATAAGAATGGAACGATCAAAATAGAGATACCAATAAGATAAACTATGTTCTGACAGATGATATTATTTGAATATTTATATTAAAAGATTTAAATATATTTTATATCCTTTGTATAATGTCATAAAATGTTTACTGAAATAATATGTGAACATACATTTCAGGAATGTCTTTGCTTCTTATTCCATAGTTAGTTTGCATGAAATTTGAAAGTATACATAAACTGGTTTTGTCTTCATTATTAAAAAGTCAATAACGTTTTGCCAATTGTTAGCCATAATAGTTTTGACATATGTAGTGTTAAAAATTAAGTATGTTTTAAACTTAGGCAAGTTTGTACAAAATGTCTACTACAAATATCATCAGTTAAATGTCTTTAACTGTTCAATCCATTTGTCTAAGTTTAAAACTTACTTCATTTCTAACACTCATCAAACAAGTATTTGAATTACTTGGATTTGGTCCAAAATCTTAAAAAATGATAAAAGAAAATAAATAGCATAAAATTTCTAAGAAAGGTTAAAACATTTATTTACCTTCATATACAATGGTTTGTATTGTGAAAGTGAAAGCTTTTGATTTGTAAGTTCATAATGTAGCATCAATAAAGGATAAAATAGTAAATATCTATTTTAAAAGTTTTATATTAATATCTTATGAATCTTCATATATTTTTTTTCTACACATTATTTCACATTTCTTTAGAAACTATAAAATCCTGCTACACTATTTTTTTAATACATCCAACTCGTATTAAACATTTAAAAATCTCTGTCTTACATGTTCTAGAATCCAATTAGTGGATGGTTCCTTCTTTTGATGTCCATTTGTTATAATACTAACATTGTTTCACTTTCATGTTTTTCAACAGATTTATTTCATAGTCACTTTTAGCATGACACAAATCAGCATTATACATTGTTATTCAAATAAGCACAGCTATCAGTCTGTATTGACATTTTAGTATCAATTGTCACACATATTCATAAACAGTTCATCACAATAACATATGTATTATCTGACAAATTTCTTTTGGTTGTTCATTCCCTCAAGAAACAAGTACACAGTCTTTGCCTCTGACTTCTATGTTCCATAAACAATGTATAAATTGTTCAACTATTTGATATTTATGTGTTGTCATACTGAAAATTGCTTTATTCTTAGTTTTTCCTTTAATTCAAATGTGACATATCACGAATCATCTTATACAAAGCACAGTAATCAGTCTTCTATGATATATTTCAATAATTTTCACATCTATATTTTTTTACATTTTGTTTTTTCATGCATACATGTCCATCCCAAAGCATCTGTATTTTTTATATGATACACAATTTCCTTGTGTTGTATTTTCAAAATAAGCAGTGCACAGTTTTTTTTTCTGATTTCTTGTTCTTTCATCTCCATTGTGTGGTATAATACTATTACTTTCATGTCATCTCCATGCTGAAAAAAAGTATTGTAAACATTATTATTAGCAATTTTCAAATTTATTGGTATTATAATAACAAATATGATATGATACCAAATAGTAGGCACTTTAAATGTTATCTTCCTAAATGGCATTAAAGTAAACTTTAATTTGACTTTGTAATAATATAATAATTACTAATAGGTTTCTTTAAAATTACAATAAAGTTTAAACTACATGCTACTAAAACTGATATTTTCTGAAATCGAATTACTACTTAAGCAATTTGCTATTCATTTATAACTTTAGCTGCACTGACTGAATAAAACTGAGCTAGACAGAAAAATTATGTATACCTTATAGAATATATTGATGTCAATGCTTTATTATGTAGACCTCTCATTTGACATTATGGAAACTATACATGTCTTTCTGTATGTTAGAAATTTCATTCTAATGTGTGGTGATAATCCTTAAAAAATCGATAAAGATACTATCATAACTGGAATGTTTCAAGCCCATTACACTCCAAAAAGTTAATAGAAACAAGATATGTGTATATTGTTTAAAATAAAGCTTTGAAAAAGTGTCTTTTGATAAACAAAATTGTCATCATAATATGTGCAAGACAACATAATTACAATTGATAGACTTCAGATGTCAATTTTTATTGTTAACCAATGCAATATATATTTACACTAATCTGGTTATATCATTTTTAAAAGAATGATATATCATTAACTTTGTTATATGTATGAACACAAAAGATGATGAATTAAAATGTTATTGTCAGTTCTATAACATGAATGAAATTAATACTGTATTTTTAAAAGTCGATCGTCCACCATTACAAAACTTGTCCCAGATATTGCTGATATTAACCTATAGCACAAGTTTTATAAAAATCTGGCAAGAATTGTACCTGTGAGAGCACTAACAAGACCGGAAGGATGCCCGGTATTTCCATGTCCCCCGCAACGCGATACGTGGGGGACTATAAAGGTTCATTTACCTAATGTACATTCATATTTTTTACTCTTTTCCTTCTTTTTTTGATACACATACCCCAGGCTCTTTCTTCCTTGTGTTTGTAATATGGTTATATAAATCAAATGACAGAATAAGAAAACAAAAGGCTCTCAAGAGCCTAAATCGCTCACCTGTAATTGTTTGCTTAAATCTTTCATCAATGATTATTTTTGCTTTTCAATATAAATTTATGAGTGGCTTAAAAATGCCATTTAAATGTTCTTTGTATCTGTCAAATTTTCTTCAAGAGAAAAAAATGCATTTTACTTCTATGTTCCATTTTAGCCATAGTAGCTATGTTTCTTGACGTATAAAGGAAATAAAATACAAAATTTACACTAGATACTCTGACACTCATTCAGCCCAAGTTTGGCTGAAATTGATTCAGCAGTTTCAAAGGAGAAGATTTTTTAATGTAAGCAAACTAGATGAACAAATTGTGAAAACATGTCTTTAAAGGGCAATAACTCCTTAAGGGGTCATTTGACAATTTTGGTTATATATTAAAACTTATTTGTACAAATGGAAGTTTTTAACGATCTTGATTGGCTATACAGACCTTGCACGGTCGGTACTTATTTGTAGATCTTACTTTGCTGAACATTTTTGCTGTTCAGTTTTTCTTTATCTATAATAATATTCAAGATAATAACCGAAAACTGCAAGATTTCCTTAAAATCATCTCATCAGGGTCAATAAACTACAAATCAGATACCCGATTTGGCTGATAATTTCAGGGCAGGTAGACCTTGATCTAATGAATACTTTTAACTTAGTCTGATTTTATCTAAGTCAAAAACTGCATTTTACCCAATGTTTTATTTTTAGCCATGGCAGCCATGTTTTCTGAGGAAACAGAAAATAAAACAAAAACTCTATTTTAGATTCCCTAATAATCATTCAGCTTAAGTTTGGTTTAATTTGGTTCAGTAATTTCAGAGGAGAAGATTTTTTAAAGTTAGAAAACATGATAAACAATTTGTGTAAAATTGTCCTTAAAGGGCAATAACTCCTTAAGGGGCCAATTGACAATTTTGGTCATATAAGCCTGGGACTATTATACTAACGGGACTGGAAACCGTTACACCAATCAATGTAATCATACTCAACATCACGGTCGTTAGAACGAGACTTTACCTGCGCGAGATTTATCGATACGCCATATTGTTTTGACAGTGACAGCGTGTCTTGATCGTATAATCTTTGTAATTTGTTTTTATTTTCAATAGTTATTCGAAATGATAATCCTTAATGTAAACACGATTACTTTAATGATAAAAGATATCACGATCTTTGACAGTTGTTATTAATCACCAAACTCCGGCTTAAGTGTAAAAATGACATTTAAAGGTTGAATTTTTTCAGGATGATAATAGCGTCGGAACGCTGAGAAAACAAGTATGATTCATAACATTTCTTGGAATCAGGGTGTTTTTTGCTTAGTAATGGTCTTCGGGTGGCATAAGCATATTACTTCGTGAAAATGTGTTCAATAAGTTCCACAATCAGAACTACAAAAGTAGGCCCTTTCACTGCTATTGCTGCCATATTGAAATTTAGGTGTAAACATGAAATTTAGAAAAGTTCAAAACAATGTGGCTATATTTTTATTAGACCCCGGGTAACTTTTGTTATATGGATTAATTATGAACTGAAATTGCCAACATTGTTTTTATTGCACATTTATTGTTTTTATTAGGATTAATTATGATCTGTTAACTTTCGGGGACACGTTGTTTTCTTAGCGGTCAAGTAAAGCGCCGGCATTTCGACTATATTTGTTTTATTTTCAACACTAATATATTGACTACTTATTAATAATTTTTCGTTAACAATAAGAAAAGTATTTATCTTTCAAAACTACTTCTTCCAAGAACTTGTCCCAGTTTTAACCGGCATTAGTTTATTCCAGTGTGAAAACATTTATTTCAAGTAAATATATTTAATTTGTTAAAATAGTTTTATTATTCATATATTTTTATATTTTTGCATTTAATTTTTAATTTTTTCAATTTCAAATCCACCCAATTTTAACGGTATTCTATAAGCTGACTTGTTCGCCGAAATCTATTGTTTACATGTACCGAAGGCTAATTAACCACGTGGCACGATAAGCTGTCAAAACAAAAATTCAATAATCCGCTATCAGGACAATGAAATCTCAACAGATCGATCAGTTTCCAGTCCCGTTAGTATAATAGTCCCAGTATAAACTTATTTGTAGATCTTACTTTGCTAAGCATATTTGCTGTTTACAGTTCATCTATAATAATATTCAAGGTAATAACCAAAAAATACAAAATTTCCTTATAATTACCAATTTAGTGGCAGCAACCCAACAATGCAATGTTAGATTCATTTGAAAATTGCAGGGCTGATAGAATTTGGCCTAATGATCATTTTTGACCTTGTGTCAGATTTGCTCTAAATGCTTTAGTTTTTGAGATATAAGCCAAAACTGCAATTTTCCCTATGTTCTATTTTTAGCTATGGCGCCCATGTTTTCTGAGGAAACAGAAAATAAAACAAAAACTTTATTCTAGATTCCCTAATAATCATTCAGCTTAAGTTTGGTTTAATTTGGTTCAGTAGTTTCAGAGGAGAAGATTTTTAAAATTAGAAAACATGATAAACGATTTGTGTAAAATTGTCCTTAAAGGGCAATAACTCCTTAAGGGCCAATTGACAATTTTGGTCATATAAACCTGGGACTATTATACTAACGGGACTGGAAACCGTTACATCAATCAGTGTAATCATACTCAACACCACGGTCGTTAGAACGAGACTTTACCTGCGCGAGATTTATCGATACGCCATATTGTTTTGACAGTGACAGCGTGTCTTGATCGTATAATCTTTGCAATTTGTTTTATTTTTAATAGTTATTCGAAATGATAATCCTTAATGTAAACACGATTACTTTAATGATAAAAGATATCACGATCTTTGACAGTTGTTATTAATCACCAAATCCCGGCTTAAGTGTAAAAAATGACATTTAAAGGTTGTTTTTTTTTCAGGATGATAATAGCGTCGGCACGCTGAGAAAACAAGTATGATTCATAACATTTCTTGAAACTGTTGATTGAAAAGAGATACGCGAGTTCGGTTTGTTTTAAAATCATATTTATAGGTTATAGGTTGGATTGGCCTATTTTTTATTGTCACTTTTTAAAGTGAAAAGTGGAATATAAATCTCATTCTCATTACAAACGGAAACCACACGCAGGGTTCAAATAAATTATACTGTTCCTATAAAATTGCTTACCCTATTTATATGTGCAATATTTGTATTAAAATCAGGGTGTTTTTGCTTATTAATGGTCTTCGGGTGGCGTAAGCATATGACTTCGTGAAAATGTGTTCAATAAGTTCCACATTCAGAACTACAAAAGTAGGCCCTTTCACTACTACTGCTGCCATATTGAAATTTAGGTGTAAACACGAAATTTAGAAAAGTTCAAAACAATGTGGCTATATTTTATTAGACCCCAGGTAACTTTTGTTATATGGATTAATTATGAACTGAAATTGCCAACATTGTTTTTATTGCACATTTATTGTTTTTATTAGGATTAATTATGATCTGTTAACTTTCGGGGACACGTTGTTTTCTTAGCGGTCAAGTAAAGCGCCGGCATTTCGACTATATTTGTTTTATTTTCAACACTAATATATTGACTACTTATTAATAATTTTTTCGTTAACAATAAGAAAAGTATTTATCTTTCAAAACTACTTCTTCCAAGACTTTGTCCCAGTTTTAACCGGCATTAGTTTATTCCAGTGTGAAAACATTTATTTCAAGTAAATATTTTAATTTGTTAAAACAGTTTTATTATTCATATATTTTTATATTTTTTGCATTTAATTTTTTTATTTTTATTTTTCAATTTCAAATCCACCCAATTTTAACGGTATTCTATAAGCTGACTTGTTTGCCGAAATCTATTGTTTACATGTACCGAAGGCTAATTAACCACGTGGCACGATAAGCTGTCAATCAAAACAAAAATTCAATAATCCGCTATCAGGACAATGAAATCTCAACAGATCGATCAGTTTCCAGTCCCGTTAGTATAATAGTCCCAGTATAAACTTATTTGTAGATCTTACTTTGCTAAGCATATTTGCTGTTTACAGTTCATCTATAATAATATTCAAGGTAATAACCAAAAAATACAAAATTTCCTTATAATTACCAATTTAGTGGCAGCAACCCAACAATGCAATGTTAGATTCATTTGAAAATTGCAGGGCTGATAGAATTTGGCCTAATGATCATTTTTGACCTTGTGTCAGATTTGCTCTAAATGCTTTAGTTTTTGAGATATCAGCCAAAAACTGCATTTTTTTCCCTATGTTCTATTTTTAGCCATGGCGCCCATGATTTTGACGAAACAGAAAATAAAACACAAACTTCATTCTAGATACCCTAAGGATCATTCAGTTTAAGTTTGGTTGGAATTGGTTCAGTAGTTTCAGAGAAGATGTTTGAAATAGTTTACACCGGAACGACGACGGACGCCAAGTTATGGCAAAGGGAATGGAACACATATGCATGCACTTCCTATATGCAAGGTGATATTACGTGCCGATGGAATAGGTCACATTTTCCAGCTTGAAGATATGTGAATAGGTGGGGAAAACTATCAGAAATATATAATAAGGTCATTACTTGTTATATGAAAAGCCCTGCAACTTTCTTGGTGTTATAGCTGTGCTTTTATCCACAAATTGTTCCTCTTTTGACTATTTGGTATTTCACTTTTCCAACACACCACACACGAAACTCGACCAATATGGGAAAAGGTTACATTTTTACCTACGCAATATATGAAAAGGTACACATTTTAAAAATCTGAATTATATGAAAAGGGTAGAGTAACAGAACCTCAGCTGCACCCCATATCAATTAAGTATTGAAGTGCCCCACCCCCTCCCCCGTCGAGAGCCATGGTCATATTATATCATATTATTATGAAGGAAAACACTTCAGCATATTTTGAGTATAAATCTTCAAATTACTTTTAATGCACATGATTATGTCCCAATTTTCTCTTGGGTATTTGATTTGTATACTCATATACATATTTACATTACAAACACAAAGAGGGGGTCAAAGAAAAAAAAAGAGAAAATAGTCAAAAATAGGAATGTACATTTGACATCATGGCACAGTGTGTTCAATAAGGCCAATAGCTTGTCTGAATTTAGCAAATTATCATAAATAGGAATTTGATACATAAAGATAACTAGCTTTTTATAATTAATTAGTAAGATGTATCAAGAATACTGATGCAAATAGGGGGTCTTCTACATATCTTGATACTTTTCATAAATATGACACAAACAGAAGCCGAAGGACAAATGACATGACAGTTTCGGTTAACGTCTGGCGTACATTTTTTTTTTTTTTTTAATTGACTGTTCCTGCATGGTGAAAGTTAAAATATAAATCCGCTGCAAACGCCGCAAATTTATAGAGGGCTATTTTTCCCCCTTTTTTCAGTAGTATCACATACTTTACCCAAGCATGTCGCTTATTAATGTCCGTTACGTACTTCCGTATGCTATCATAAAAATCTGTACCCGCAAGGATGATGTTCCAATCGAACGACAATCCAACTGTGTTTCGGTTCTATTACGACAGGACGTTGTTGCGTATTTATGCATCCCGCATGCCTTAACAGACGCCTGAATTTAGTAAGGGTTTTCCTACCGGACGGGAAAAGGCATGGAATGCCTTTAGTTTATACCCCAGTCAAACCTAGAGGTCAATAAATTCCATAATAAGGTATACTTATTATAAAGCCCTGTTTATTGATAATTTTCTATGTTTTCTATGTATTGTGTGCGATTTTGTCCCATGTACATTTACTCCATATCCTTTCATTTTCTATTGATTCTAGAGTTTGTCTCTAGTGCTGTGTGGAGGCAGTAGAACGTTTCCCCGTGCTTGAGGTGTATGCTCTTATAATATTTACAGTTATGGTGTGCTTGTTCATGTGAGAATGTCTCATATTAATACACCGTCAAAATTTCATGTTTGGTTAAATTTCTTCAAAATACTGGTCTGGTCATCTGTTTTGCATATTGCCCTTTCATACTTTTTAAACTGCTAGGTTTTCTTACATATATTTCGATGTGCCCCGTGCTATCATTTGTTTTTAGTTTTATATGTATTGTCTATCATTTGTTGTTTCGAAATTATTGGTCTTTTGTTGGGCAATGTATGACAAATATATGTTCAAAACCTCGCCCGTAATTATAAATGATGTAATTCATTGACCGCTCCCGACATGTGTAACTTCAAGGCATATTTTAGCGGCGATCGATGTCTTTCAAAATTACTTTATTTTTATCAATAGTACCGCTTAAGTCGACGCTAGGGGCCGTCTTGACCTTGTTGTAGGGTATGAATGATTTGTTCATTGTTGAAGACCCTACATCAACTGTCAAGATGAAGAACAGGAATAAAAGCCCTGTTCATTGATAATTTTCTATGTTTTCTATGTATTGTGTGCGATTTTGTCCCATGTACATTTACTCCATATCCTTTCATTTTCTAATAGGTATTAATTTACTAGTTTCTGAGTGAACCGATGCTTCAGAATTAATTCATGTTTATGTACAGCAAACTGTCTATTTGCATCAAGCTTTCTATTTTCATTTCACTGTTTAAGAAAACAAAACGGTAGAGTAGAGCACTCATGAAATAAAAAAAGTTAACCCACATGGTATTTTGCCTATCTAAGTTCAGGCACATTTTCCTTTTCGCAATCGAAATTACTACCCTTGTTAAAGTTATTTAAATATTTCAGTTGTTGACAGATGTTTTAAACGTAGTCTTGGCAGATGTTTAAGACGTAATCCAAACTGGTCAAAGGCGTTAGTTAATTATATTGTGTCATATTTGTATAGACATGGATTTTGTTTATTGTTAAGGCCAGCTGTTGTCCTGATGTTGTCTCTGAAATGGGACAAAGGCAAAAAAGGGGAACAGTGCAGTATTTCATGCCAAACAAACATACATGCCCTGGAAAAACCCAAATCAAAGGAACAATTCTTATATTTTTGTTCTTTTAAAACTCAATTAGTAGCCAATAGTATGTTAACATAGATTAAACCATAAATTAAAGTTTATTCCAACATAATTTAGGGAATTATTGTCAGTCTGTATGTTCTACAAAATTTAAAAGAGGCC
>JAASAO010001688.1:0-28459 GCA_017311375.1 Mytilus coruscus | reverse complement strand
CGTCATCATGGAATAATGCTGCAAGCGCTATTCATTATTTCCAAAACAATAAACAACTAGCACAAAATAATGAATTAATCCACTGTTTCACAATTTGCAGCTATAAGAGTGACTCAGTGACATCTATATTTCCTATGCATCAAAGTGCACATGTAGCAGGCTTCATATTCTAAGTCAATGTAAGTGGGAATCATGCTCAAACCAATATGATTCTACAAAAAAATATACATTGAGACTAAAGTACAGTAAAATTTTAACTAATATAATACTATATACATTGTATGGTACTTAGAAGAAAGTCAATTACAATAACTGTATTTACCTAGATGAAAACTAGCAATCCTTATTTGATTGACAAAAAATTTCTAGAACTTATACAATTATATTTTAAGTCCCAATTAACAAGAAGAATAAATCTTTTAGGGGTCTAAATTCTATATATGGTGTTGTCTGTTTTCCTACATTAATGATTTTTTATGTGTGACTGTGTACTTTCATTGAAGGGTTACTGTCTTATTGAGGCTCACATCATACTTTATTTCATCAATTCTTTAAAGTCAGACATCATGGACATAGTTATTCCTCT
Source organism: Mytilus coruscus (assembly GCA_017311375.1). Taxonomy (NCBI): domain Eukaryota; kingdom Metazoa; phylum Mollusca; class Bivalvia; order Mytilida; family Mytilidae; genus Mytilus; species Mytilus coruscus. The sequence goes on along the minus strand of JAASAO010001688.1, from coordinate 27,873 downwards.
CTAAAACACAACAGGTTATTTCTTTTGTTCATGTTAATATGAAATAGATTGATACTACAGAGAAAAGTTTAAAGAATGAAAAATAGATAAATAAATGCACTGTTACTATACAGATGCTATTGACTTTCCGTTTGTCAAGTGCATATAATGAATAAACCTTTGTGATGTAAATGTAGAATCTTTGTCCTAAAGTTAATCAGGAAAATATATATTCTATTCCAAGGCTTAACCCTCCCTGTTAATGTTTTAAATCCTTGAGTTTAACTTTACATCTTTTGTGTTACCGGTATACTTTTACTTATTATAGCTTGTATTAAATAATGCTTTGCAGCTCAGACAACACTTTCTTTATTTTATTTTAGTTTTTACCTAATTTTATTTTGATAAATCAATACTCAGATAACTTTTAAAATATGCATTTTTTATATCCAAAATAATATTATATCCTGCTGTTTCATATTTTTCTTAAATTATAATTTATTTTGAAAATGTATCCAAATTTTGAAGAGGACAATTATAATTTGTGAACATCATCATAAAATCATCTTCAATATATACCCATGACAGTTTAAAATTCACCCCAAGGCAATAAACTATTGTGTCTTAATCTGTATATTAGCTATAGCATGTATATAAGAATTCCTGATTATTACCTATCCAGTGTCAACATCCTGATTATTACCTATTTTAATGTCACATTTGCATGGTCATGAATTCATTTTCAGTAAATACATATATTTTAATTATTTATTTCGAATTTGAATAACAGGTATTTTTAAACTACAATGCAGTTAACACAGTAAATTTTATGACAACTTACTTGATAATACAATATCTATAAAAATAATTTGAGCTTCATAAAATACTTTAAAAAGTTTATATCATGTTTACATAAAAAATTATGCTAACAGATAGATTTTTTGTTATGTTTTCCCAAATATTGAATGTTAAACATAAAATAATTATGTAGAAAAGGCAAAAATCTGCAGTCAGATGTGAATGCATATGATGAAAGGAGATGTGGGATATATATCAATGATGCATCAACCCAACAGTAAGGCAACAATAAAGTAACCAAAACACAATTTAACACATGTAGAAAAATATGACTAATGGCACAATTTATATAAAAATTTGACATGAAAATATATAGTTTAGGTTCAAAGTATTTACAAATGTATAGTGATTTAATATTCTATGTTAAATCTAAAAGAATATAATTAAGATGCTAACTTTGCTCTTTTAATATGTTTTTATTTCTTTTAACTTAAAACTATGAAGCAATTAACATGATGAAATATTTATAGATATTTTATTCATTGCAATTATTCATTTTGAGAAAAGATGCAACAACCTCCACAACCCTTGTTCAATATGAATCTTAAGTACATGATGAAACAATTACTAATTGAATTAGCACATTTTGTTTAATCAACTGTGTTTAAATGGCAACTGTTATGACTCTGTGCATTGTTTCAGGAACATTAATTTAATAGTATTGTTTTATTTTGATGATTAATGTTATATTGAACCATCTAATACATATTCACATTCAATGCCTTATATTATCAAATATATTCATGTTTTGTTGTCCATGATTTTGGAATTATTTAAAATTAAATGAAAATGCATACTTGCTAAATAAGTCACTAAAATTAATAATTTTCATAACATTTTATGGTCAGATCATATGTTTTCGTACGCCCGTCATATTAATTTGTACTATGCATGTTTTTCAATGGAAATTGTGACGTCACAATGCATTCTTAATAGAACGAAAACTATCAGCTGACAAAGCAAAACCAGGGAAATACTTGTACTCCAGCATTAGTAACACAATTATATGGATCTGTACATGTAAGGATTGGTTGGTTGTTGGTTATAAAAGTCCAGTGACAAGTATTTCATGCAAATTTAGGACCAGAGAGTTAACAATACATTAACATACAATATGTACATGATGTATAGGTCCTGTAAAGGCCATCCCGCACAACAAAAGTTAACTAATGCCCCACATGTTAGAGTTTAACAGTAAGACGATGAAGATCAAGAGTAACTTTTTTTATTCCTTGACCTTGTCACCCTTGGGGTGATGTATGCAAAGTAAATAAGGGATTACATGACATACACATGATAAAAGGGGATGGGAATGGTGTCATACATGAATTTCAATGATGCACAACTTTTACAAGCCCAAATCCTAACTTTGCCTTGGAACATGCAACTATGCACGAGTGTGGTGATATAGAACGTCGATTCATACATAGCCTATCTGTAGGAAGAACAAATGTGCACATTTTCCCTTCAAAATCTTGGATCCATGATTATTCGAAAGACATGATTTAAAATATTGTTCATTTCTACTCACCGATTGTAATTTCCAGCTCAGCTTATATTGTACATGTGGTCTAACATCTGTACCTAAGTTTCCTGTATAAAATATAGTTTGCCGACCTGCAGGTCCAGTTTGCCGACAAGAAAATAAAGAGGGTAAATCGTTTACGGTGAAGAATTGTTTTCCGTTTTTAATGAAACTTGACAGATCTAATTTATTAATTTTTTTATCATCGGAAATGTCCCTCATGGAGAGTAATTCAAATTAAAACGGTTTTATTATGCTGTACAATATTGGTACCTTAGTCATATTCTTTAAATTTACTTCAGGAATACCTACGGTATATTTTCTATTCCGCAGAATTTATCAAAACTTTTCAGTTTAAATATAAATTTGAATGAATGCATTAGCATCTTCTGCAATAATATTAAAACTCTATTTTTAAACGAAGGCTTCTGGTATGCAAAACCAGTTATGAACGAATCTGAATAGATAAAATAAAAGTAAAGATACCTAAAGGAAAGTCAAACGCACGTGTCAAAACATGATGAACGGACAATGCTATATGGCAATAAACGGAAAACGACAAAAGAAAGACAAACAACGATCGCAAATGAATAAATAAAAACAAAACAAGTCAACAACTGCACAATAGATGATAATAGTATAAGTTATGGGCTATTTCACAACTATATCAAATCTTGAGAGCCGGGTGAGACGTGATTTTTTTACACTGAGTTGCTAACGTGACGCTAAAATATTTGTATTAAACATATACCGACTGCAACAACCTATGAAATGTTTGTTTTAAACATTTAACGACTGTAGCAACCTTTAAAATTTGTAATAAATATTTTATGACTGTCACAACCTTTAAAAGTTGTAACAAACATTTTACAACTGTCCCAACTCTAAAAACGTTGTAACAAACATTTTTTGACTGCATCAACGTCTGAAAAGTTGACACAAACAAATTTCAACTGTCCCAACTATTAAAAGGTTGGGACAAACATTATACAACTGCCACAACTTTTGGAAAGACTGTAATAAATAGTATTTGACTGTGACAACGCCGTAAATCACTGCAGCAGTCCTTAAATGACTGTTGATAACATTTTTTGATTTTCACAACCCATAAAAGTGTTGGGACAGACATTAATTAACTGTATCAGTTGCTTTGACAGTCGATCTTCAGTCTTCCACAGACTAAGACAGTCGTACAACGACTGTTACTGGTATGGACAGTTGTTTTTCGTCCAGTAGTGATAATAGTTGTTAATATGAAGAAAAAGATTATATGTTGAGCTGTCATCTCCATTTCTTATTCAAAATTTATATTTTTTGTAATACCAGGAAGTTATCATACACAGTATATACAAAACTCAAAAGTTTCCCCAACAAATTCAGTTCATTTAAAAAGGTATGATAATAATAGACTACAAGTAGGTATATATATCCCAAACATTGTCTATCGAAAATGAAAACAAATGTCAAAAATAGAAATACGAAATACGGTGTCTTAGAAACATGCCTGCTAGTTGCGACTCTGTGACACTTATTGATTTATTAATTGCAGGAAACCTTTGATCTCAGAATTGAAATCAGTATTTATTCTTGAATTGTCGATAGTTAAAAAGAAACTGTTTTAGGAATAGATTGTTGCCAATCAAACAATTATATCACAAGTTAACAGGTACAATAATGTAGACTCACCCATGCTCCTTAGGTTATTCACAATTAGCCATGTCAATTCATAATCACATATTTTTCTGATGGGACCAATGTTTGTTTTCATTTGTAGATAAGCAGCAAATAACAAAATTTAAGTTTTGGTATGGTATTCGACACCACAGAGGAGTAGTTATATTTTTAGTCTAGCACAACACTTTGTTAAAACTACATCACATATACGCATACGTGACGTGTTTATTCACCATTAATTTTCTTATTCCTGTTTATGTATGACAGAACCATGGTATTAAAAGCCAGTGTAGAACATGTTAGAAATATTACTAATTTTTTCTCTCAATGTAATGACCTTTCTTTCAAAGTAAAAAGTAATATAACATAAAAACCGGACTCCAAGAAAAATTCGAAACACAAATTCCTTTATCAAATGGCAAAATCAAAAGCTCAAACACATCAAACAAATGGAAAGCAACTGTCATATTCCTGACTTGGTACATGCATTTCCTTATGTAGAAAATGGTAAATTAAACCTGGTTTTATAGCTGTTTAAACCTCTCACAGTCGCATAAAAGTCCATTATATTGACAACAATGTATGAGGAAAACAAACAGACATAATAGGTAAACATATCAAAAATAGGGTTCAGCAGTCAACATTCTGAATTTTATTGTGTTATAATCGTAATCACCATTTAAAAAACAAATATGTCAACAAAGAAAAAAGACATATAGACAAAACACATAAGCAAAATGAAATACAAGAATGGAATAATTGATCAAATCACAATAACGCAATGAAGGGATGGATAAGTACCGAGCTACGCTAAAGGGATACTACCAACGCTGGACTAAACAGTAAAGGTGTTAATTCACAAAGACAAATAAGAGAAACTGTTGCCCGTCCTAAATACTGAATGATAAAAAGCTTTGTATGATATTGAATTTGTATAAATACGCAGTATGTTCGATATAAAACAAGAAACATGTTTAAAGAATGTGGCATTCTTTATATATCTTTCAAGTATTATGATGTGAAAATGACTGCACCCATTGGTTGCCTTCGGCTGTTTTTGTTGCACTTTAGTGTTTCTGTTGTTTCGTTGTTTTCCTCTTATATTTGATGTGTTTCCCTCAGTTTTAGTTTGTAACCCGGATTTGTTTTCTCTCAATCGATTTATGACTTTCGAACAGCGGTATACTACTGTTGCCTTTATTTCTGCTCATTGGTCGGGTTGTTGTCTCTCTGACACATTCCCTTTTCCATTCTCAATTTTACTCATGCTATGCCAAGTAGCCTGTCTACTTATAGATGCCCACTTTCCTATTGCCTACGATCAAAGAAAAGTTCAAAAGGAATTTGTATATAGTTGAAATTTTGATCTCGTGGAAGCGGAGTTGTCTCGAGTTAGAGAGGTCATGGTTCCTATCCACGGCAGAATTTGACAGAAAAAAAAACTACAAGAAACCTGCATTCACTAAAGGTAGTATTGTTATAACGACCCTAGTTCCACTAGTGGAGCAGTTGATTGTCTTCTTTTCGTCTATCTTTTTTTCTACCATGGCGTTGTGAGTTTCTTCGACTTCATTTTGAAATGTCTCGTTTGTTTTCAAATAGAAAGGAATGAAACATTTGTTATGTTTTAAATTTTGGTAACTAAATTTGTCAACCAGAACTGATTATCACGCTCGAAAGATCAAATATATTGCCGACCATTTTAATAAAGATATAATTTAGAGACACTTATAGATCTTGTGAACTATATTATCTTGAAATTCTTTATATGTTTGCTTATATCTATATTTTAAGAAGCTTAATGTAGTGTAAGAAATGCTTTACCATGGTAAATTTTCGCGAGATAACTTTACAACAAATGTATGTATATAAAAGATTTGATTACGTTATGCCAAGTGTGTAGGGTAAGTGTTTTTCCTCTGTTGATTCTTAATAAATTGTATGTTGTGAAACATGATTTTCTTAGTCTACTAAACGAGATAAAATTAGGAGACTGAGATCGAAATGAGCTAGTGTAAATCCGCTAACTGTTACTGCTTCGTTCCTAAGTTAAGACTCTGTTAGTAGGTGTCATGTGTTAAATATACAAGAAATCTTTGGACTCTTTTTAATTCAGTAATGAACATAGTTGATATACGTATACAACATTCTAAAGAACATTTTACTCTTAACAACAACCATAAAATCCCTGTTTCTCGTATCAAACATAAACTAAAAGAACTCGCCAAGGAATTTGTTTTTGTCCCGGCTGATAAAGCTGCTAATAATATCATTATTGTTTGACGTAAATTTTACATTGAGGTTCTGCAAAAGGCAATTACGAATTCACCAACATTCCAACTGACTCCATTTTCGGTAAACGACATCTGTAACAAAATAATCTTTTAGCTACTCCTTTACAAGCAGAACCAAATGCAATGAAAGTTCTAACTATGTACTGGCTTCGAAGCTACACAAAACACCTACAAGTATAGATTTATTTCGTCTTCAAGCCATTGTTCCACTACTAATATGTCTATTCTACTTACTAGTACGATTGGTACAATAAAAACCTGACAATAAATTGTTCAAATAAGGCCTTTGAAAATAGTGGAATTAATTACTTTTGGAGTGTCAAAATTCGTTGGAAGTACTTGATAAATTGCATGCTTATATTGGTGATTGTGAATCTGTTCCACGTTTTGATTGTTCTACCCTATATACCGCTTTGCCTCATATTTTTATCAAGACAAAATCCACACACCTAATTAAATAGGCATTTAAAAAGTCAGAATGCGAATACATATGTTCAAACTCTTTTAGGTCATTTTTAGTAACAACAAACAAAAGAACTATGTCAATTTGACATGCTTTGATACTATAACTGCCCTTGAATTTTTACTAGATAACATTTTTGTTCGCTTTGAAGATTCCGTATATCGTCAAATTATCGGAATTTCAATGGGGACTAACTGTGCATCACTTATTGTGGACCTGTTTCTGTATTGTTATGAGTTACAGTTTATGACTAAAATCAGCAAAGACCCATCGAAACAACATCTGATACAAAATTTAACAATACTTTTAGATATTTGGATGATATATTGGCTCTCAATAATGACGACTTTAGTTTATACTAAAGAAATTTATCCTGTTGAACTTACTTTAAATAAAGCTAATACTAACAATGAACACTAATCTTTTCTCGATCTTGATATCTATATCATTAACAAGAAGCTTAATACCAAAAGTTATGATAAAAGAGATGACTTTTATTTCCTATCGTTAAGTATCCATTTTAGATGGTGACGTTCCCTTGTCACCATCTTATATATCTCAGCTTGTACGATTCGCTCGTGTATGTAACAACGTATACGATTTTAGAGAGAGAAATTTATGTATTACTGAAAATTATAACACCAGTGTTTTCGATATCACAAACTAGTCAAAACATTTACTAAATTTTATCATCGGTACAATGACATCATTCGTAAATAAAATTCAACATGCAGACATCTTATACGTTCAGGTATTTCTAACCAATGTTTTATGGTAATATTCTTTACAAAACACAAAATGTCGGCATTGACCTCAAAAGCTAACAAAACCTTTAAACAGACTTATTTAGAAGGGATATAGTTACGATACTATTGTCAGGTCATTAAAGAATGCATATTTTGGCTTTAATATTGATTCACTTATAGTGTCTTTGCATCGGAAATAAACACATTTGTTCTAAAACCAGTTGTTGGCATGATACGGGTTATGTTCTTCTCATATATTTTATGATGGGATAATACTAAACCCATAACGGAGGGATTGTACTTGATATTCATATGATGAAGATATAATCTTTCAATCAGTTTAATTGAGGCCTGGAGCTGGCATGTCAGTAACTGCTAGTAGTCCTTTGTTAATTTATGTATCATTGTCATTTTGTTTAGTTTCTTTTGTTACCTTTTCTGACATCGGACTCGGACTTCTTCTAAACTGAGTTTTACTGTGGGTATTGTTGTGTTTGTTTTTCTACATTGGCTAGAGGTATAGGGGTAGGGTTGAGATGTAAAAACATGTTTAACCCCGCCGGTTTTGCGCCTGTCCCAAGTCAGGAGCCTCTGGTCTTTGTTAGTCTTGTATAATTTTTAATTTTAGTTTCTTTTATATATTTCTGAGTTTATTATGACGTCCATTATCACCGAACTATTATACATTTTTGTTAAGGGGCCAGCTGAAGCACGCCTCCGGTTGCGGGATTTTCTCGCTGCATTGAAGACCCATTGGTGGCCTTGGCTGTTATCTGCTCTTTGGTCGAGTTGTTGTCTCTTCGACACATTCCCATTTCCATTCTGAATTTTATGATTTTGTTGGATCAAACTTAAATAAGTAGATGATGATTTTGATAATTGTAAGCTTGCTATAGTAATCACCTTCTTATTTGAACCCTACGTTTATCTGGGTGTAAAACACTTACTCTTTCTTAAATCATTTAGGACATATACGCATTTAAAACGTTGCGAAAGATGAAAATGTATGTACTAAGGTCGATACAACTGCAAAAGCAACTTTAAAAGCTCTTTTATTAGTATTAATTCTAGTGTAAACTGCTTCTGTGGAATCATGTTGCTGTCATTTTCTCGAATAAGAGATGATATTGGTTGGTTCACGTTGTCATGGTTGTTTCTATGTCAAATCAGACACTTTTAGAATTTTTTTAAAGATTGTTTTCAATGCTAGAGACATGAAGGAATACATGCAGATTCAAAGACTTGTTTTCAGTTTAAGCCAACACGTAAAAGCCCACTCATTAAAATGTGACTACGTCCTGAATTTGCATAACTTGTTCCAATGATATTAAACAACAACCAAACGGTGTAGTTCTATTCAAAAGTAAATGTTTGTCAGACGTCGAGCTGCAAATAATATTATTTCTTTGTAACGGATTTCGTCCTGTGTATATAATGAATTTGTATCAGAGGTTGATAAAAATGTTCGATCATTTCAATCAAGTCGTACCGTGTTTAAACCATAGAAATTTCTGTGATTAAGTTGTATTTTATCCTATATTTATAAAGATGCCTACTGTTATTTTTGCTTTTCAGTTTTATTTATTTCGTTCTGTATGTTACACAGTTCGAATACTATGCCCTGCTCAAATTTTCTTTCCTGCCAAGTTATTAAACAAATTTCTCAGCATGTCCAATGTTGTCTACGGGTTGATTAGGTATTTGGTTAAATACAGTATAAGCATTTTACAAGGATGAAATCGAATAAATAATGAAAATATTTGCTTACATTTTAATACCCATTATATATATAATGAAATTTGTGTTTATATTCGATTCAATGCACAGAAACATCGACATTTTATCATGGCGGTGTGAGGCTTAAGCAAGCGAAAATGAACTGACAACGCCATGGCTAAAGAAAAAAGGCAAACCGACATACAAGACACAACATAGAAAACTAAAGACTAAGCAACACGAACCCCACCAAAAACTTGGGGTGATCTCAGGTGCTCCGGGAGGTAAACAGATCCTATTCCAAATGTTGCACCCCGTGTTGTAATATAAGCTTTTCGAATATTTTTGTTTCGTACGTGCCCAGGAATGAATAAATAAAAAAGTTGTTTGCATGGTTTGCAGCATTACATCATTCCCATTTACTCTTTTTAAAAAAATATGTTATAAATTAGGAAAGTTTGAAAGGTTCAAACTTCATATAATATAAAAAGAAGATGTGGTATGATTGCCAGTGAGACAACTCTCACAAGAGACCAAAATGACACAGAAATTAACAACTATAGGTCACCGTACGGTCTTCAACAATGAGCAAAGCCCATACTGCATAGTCAGCTATAAAAGGCCCCGAAATGACAATGTACCTTTAATTTAATTAGTTTAAATTACAAGATATTAATATGAAAAGGAAAGGCAAATTCACCTCTTTAGACTTTAGTTGTTTCACTCACTCTAATCTGTACTTTGATTATTACAGAGTCTTCATCATATATTTAGGTTTTTACAATGTTTTCCATATTTGCAAATTAATAATGCTGTGCTGTTTCGGTTTTAACCCACATCGTTTTTGGATGTAGTAAAGATGTACATTTTTACATTTGGTGAATAGACTGAAAGATTTGCAATAATCTATCAAATATACCGGTTTGATATATCTTAATGCAGTTATAACCTGGTTTCGATGATACAAATGCTATTGAGAGTTAAAATATAGATTCAAAGATGTTTTAAAATTGGTCTGATGTTTTGAATTTTAACACGTTGACCCTGACGAAAACGATGGACGTGACAATTGAAGAAGAGTATACTAAATTATTATAAACTGATAATAAAAACAGATTTTTTTGTACATATATGCTACATAAAAGGCGTTTTTCTAAATATGATACTTATACAGGATACAGTTTTTTTTATCCTGTAGGACTTTTAAGGACTTTACAATTAATTGAAGTGTTATTTCGCATTCCACATTCTGTAATATTTATCCGATTGTTTGTTTTATCAAGTTGTGTCATAAACACAAGGTACATACATTTCATTATATGTCATGGGTCACTTCCCACTTATTTTGGTAATGATTTCGTTGAAATATTGCAGAAGTGTTCATCCTAGATGGTTCTTACCAAAGGATCTCACCACATGGTCTTACTTCCTCAAGAAAGAAAATTGATTGATGCCGTTGCAGGACAGAAAAATATATTACTTAGGGTAAAATTAGTCATGTTTTGCATGAAACATATTACGAAAATGGTGTTACCGTGAAAAGGTCGCTTCCAAATAACAAGACTACATTTTGAAACCCTGCATGCATGCCTATGAGTAATATTTGGCATTCACAAGGTAATACTTTTGCTGACTGTTCATTCATCTTTATACTGATTTCATTGGATATTAGATGTGTACTGATTGGTTTATTAGTTAAAGATACATAGATATGAGAAGATGTGGTATGAGTGCAAATGAGACAACTCTCCATTCAAGTCACAATTTATAAAAGTAGGTCAAGTACGGTCTTCAACACGGAGCCTTGGCTCACTTCGAACAGCAAGCTATAAAGGACCCCATCAAATTACTAGTGTAAAACCGGGAAAACCAACAATCTAATCTATGTAAAAACAAGAAACGAGAAACACTTATGAACCACATCAACAAACGACAACTACTGAACATCAGATTCCTGACTTAGGACAGGTGCAAACAATTGCAGCGGGTTTAAACGTTTTAATGGTACCAAACCTTCACCCTTATTTGAAACAATAGTGTAACATCACAACATAGAAAGACACACTATAAAATATCAATTGAAATGGCTTTGATCTATGATGCAATGCAAATACAAAGATAATAAAAATCAAGGATGAATAATTAAAGTAAAAGTATTATACCGCTGGGAAATGTTAAACAATTTCAGAAAAAACATTAACCATGAAAAAATTTCAGCCATTTGCAATATAATTAAACACAGGTAAACGAAAATAATTTTGTTGTTAGGTATACTTCTTCTGTCTGTAAGGCCTTCCGTTTAGGAACACCAAGAAATTTCTTGTATATCAATAAAACTATTCTAAAACTTGGTACATGTGGGGTGAATATCAACAATAAAAATATAAAATTGGTGCTCGATAAAACTTCGTATTTTTCATGTACAGGTGCCGGAAGTGTGATGTATATATAGTATAAAAGGAGAAAGGAAATAATTTTGATGCTTTTTAGAAGTTGTAATTAGTTTTGAACTACATGTAACTGTTTTGTAACTGCGAGTACTCTCAGATTTGTACTTTGTGTCTCTTTTGGTATTACGCTGTCACGTCTGGTCTGCGATTTTGTTAGATGTGTCTGCTTTGTATCTATTTTGTAGTTTGTTCTAATGTTGTACTTTTAAATCACTGTCCCAGGTACGAGAATATTGGCGGCTTTAAACATGTTTAACCCCGACCCACAACATTTATAGCCTTTTATAGCCGACTTTACATTTTCTCATTATTGAAGGCAATGCGGTTGCCTTGAATTTTTGTAGCTAGTTTTCTCATTTGCAATCATACCACGTATCCTAAATTTTATAATATTTTTCAAAATTTGTTGTTCAAAGGAAGACTTTGAAACATATGCCGTGGCTCTGTATTTATTCATCTCGTTATTATGCTATAGTAAAACATTTTGTATTCTTGTCTGTTTGTTTCTTTTTGCTAATGTGCTTTGTCAATATGCCTTTTATGTTTCTTTGATACATATATGACGTGGCTTTGTACTTATACATCCCGTCATTGTGTAATTGTACTATGGTAAATTTGTGTATTCTTGTCTTTAACTTTTGCTAGTATTGTTGGTCTATATGCCATTTTGTGCTTCTTTGTTACATATTTGATTGTTTTATAGTGATTAAGATTACATTGTTTAACACAATGTTGACTGCTGTACCCTATTCAGACATTTTACCTTTATATGTCTGTTTGTTTTGTTCACACATCGTTGTCAATATAATGGAATTTGATGCAACTGTAATACAAGTGAGAGGTTTACCTAGCTTTAAAACCAGGTTTAATCCACCATTTTCTACATAAGAAAATGCCTGTACCAAGTCAGTAATATGACAGTTGTTATCCATTCGTTTGATGTGTTTGAGCTTTTGATTTTGCCATTTGATAAGGGGTTTTCCTTTTGAATTTTCCTTGGAGTTCAGTGTTTTGTGATTTTACTTATTTTCCAATCATTTATTTCTGTTATGCTAAAATATTCCTGTCTATTTATTTTGTTAATATCATATTGATTTGATACAGTACAAGTACGATGTATATGTCGTGTATAAATTGCAATTTTGTACATGTTATAACATGTACAAAACAATTGTACAGATTATGAAATCTACAATTAAAAATGCAAGTTTTGACATGTACAAAAGTACCTCAAACATGTTACAACATGTACAAATATTGCTTAAAATGGTTTTAACTTGAAGAAAATTTAAAATACGATATATCTCTAATATTACAACACAGACTATTAACCTCAATAATATATTCATTTTTTTTTTATTAATTAGTGTTTTTAATTGTTTATGCCATGCATGTATGTTGTGTCTTAAATATGAAATACTAACTAAATTTTTGTCGATAAATGTTTTAAATGTTTAAGATTAAAAATTTACAAGTTTAAAAGTTTGAAGAAAAACACTTCGATAAAAGTTACTTATTACATTGGTTGCAATGAATTACATCAATTTTCCTAATAGTATGACTAATCGAAGAATTCAAATATCGAAAATATTTTCAACTCGTGCCCGAACAACACTGATAATTAACTCATGCGCTACGCGCATTCGTGAATTAATGTGTTGTTCGGTCACTCGTTGAATATTTTCTCTATTTGAATTCTTCGATTAGTTATTCTATAAACAATGACATCATACTACACGGAGTATACAAGTTATAGTTACAATACTAATTAGTATGTGTTACTGATTTATAATGTTGGGATACGGAAATATTTGAGACTTGCATGGGTATATGAAGTTTTCCGACGGTCAGTGGAAATTTTTTTTTTTTTCAAAGATTTACTCAGCTAAAACAGTCTTCTTCGTTTTGTAAAATTGGTGTAAACGGGGAAAATCTGATAAAAATCTCTTGATTCTTATTTAGATAAATGTATAAATGTTGTAGATAATAGAATATCACATTTTGAAAATAATTCAGAAATAGATAAAAGAGTACATAATACGCCTATTTCCAGAATAAGAAATAAACTTCAAGAATATTCAAAGCGGTTTGTGTTTATACCGGACGACAAAGCAACCAACAATGTGGTGGTGGTATGCCGTAAATACGTTCTTAAGAATGACATTTTAAATTCATCTACATTCAAGTCCGTGCGCTCCACAAAGAGTCATATAGTAAACAAACCTATCATAACCATATCACAGCTTAAGGCTTCTTCTGAACATTTGAAGGTCCCTACTATGTATTGGTTACCTAAACGACACAAAAACCAGTAAAATATCGTTTCATCTGGGCCTCTAGTAAGTGTTCTACAACTAATCTTTCGGTGCTTTTAACAAGTTCCTTAACTACTATCAAAGAACTTATCATAAACTATTGTAATAAAATATATGAAAATAGTGGAATTAACTTTTTGGAGTGTAAAATTATTTGGGTGTTTTAGATAAATTTCGTGCTTTTGATGGTCCTTTTGATTCTGTTGACAGTTTTGACTTTTCTACTCTTTACACTACACTTCCACACAATCTTATGAAATAAAAGTTTTCCTATTTAATTAAATGGTCGTTTGGTAAATCTGAATGCAAATATATTTGCTGCAATTCATTAAAAGCGTTCTTCTCTAATGAGAAAGGTAAATATGCTAGATATACTTACTGGAGGTGTGATGAGATGATTGATTCTGTTAATTTTCTCCTTGATAATATTTTTGTACGTTTCGGCAACAATGTTTATCGACAGGTTGTAGATATCCCAATGGGCACTAATTGCGCCCTTTAATAGCAGAATTGTATTTGTACTGTTATGAATCACAGTTTTGACCAAACTCAGGAAAGACCCGTCTAAATTGTATTTAATTGATTAATTCAACAAAACTTACCGTTATCTTGATGATATTGTTCGTTAAAAAATTAAGCATTTTCAAAATATACTGCCAAAATTTACCCAAAGGAACTTACTTTAAATAAATCAAATTTAAACGGTACTAACTGTCCTTTTCTAGATTTAGATATTTCGGTTTTACACGGAAACTCCACACTAAAATTTACTACAAAGGGACGATTTTTCGTTCCCTATTGTTAATTTTCCTTGTTGGATGATGATGTTCCTTTGGCACCATCTTACGGTGTTTACATTTCACAATTAGTTCGCTATGCCCGTGTCTGTTGTGACGGTTTTGATTTTAACGAACGTAATCTATGTATTACTGGTAAATTATTAAGCCAGGGATTGCGTTACCACGAATTACTTAAAACCTTTACTTAATTCTTCCATAGATATAAAGTTTTGGTTTTGAAGTTTGGTTGTACCTGTAGAAACTTATTTCTAACGGGATTGCACATCCTCATTTTACGGAAATGTTGTTTACCGTGCCCGGAAATTTTGAAACGATCCTGGTAAACTTATCGATCCTTTAAATAAACATATTATAAAGGTTACCAATTCAACGATGTAATTTGATCATTGAATGTTGTTTTATTGGTATTGATATTGATTTTGTTATCAGTAAATTAAAAGCAAACTGAATATTATTGTTATATACATATACACATTCATGGATCTACAATATGTCGATACCTGTATCTTGGCATTTCACAAGGTCATGTTTTCTGAGACTGTTTATGACGTCTTTACACTAAATCCATTGGATGTTGGATGTGTACTGATTGATAATTCAGTCTTAGATGCTTGATTTTTATTAGTTGTAAGGGGCTTTGAACTAGCTGTCAGTAACTGCAGTATTCTAAGATCAGTACTTAGTGTCTTTTGTTGTTGGAATATACAAGTACCCAGCCACGTCCACACTGTGTTTTTGTTAGATGTATTTCTATTTGTATCCATCTGATGAATTAAGCCTTTTCAACTGACTTTGATTGTTCGTTCTTATTTTGTACTGTTACACCACTGTCCTAGGTTAGGGGATGGTTTTGATCCCGCTAACATGTTTAACCCCGCCACATTCTCTTTGTATGTGCCTGTCCCAAGTCAGGAGCCTGTAGTTCAGTGGTTGTCGTTTGTTGATGTGTTACTTATTTGTTTTTCGTTCATTTTTGTACATAAATTAGGCCGTTAGTTTTCTCGTTTGAATTGTTTTACATTTGTCATTTCAGGGCATTTTATAGCTGACTATGCAGTATGGGCTTTGCTCATTGTTGAATTATGATTCTCAGATTGCAAAGAAGTCCAACCTCAAAATAATTCAAAATTCAGTGTTTCATTTCAGTTTACTCAAATATGTACAATTGTACATTTTGTTTCAACAGCAATGTCAAAGAGAGCGAAGGATACCAAAGGGATATTCAAACTCATTAGACAAAACTAAAATGACTACATGGCTAAAAATAAAATACAAATAAACAACAGTACACAAAACAACATAGAAAACCAAAGACTGAGCAACTTGAACCCAACAAAAATTGGGGTCATCTCAGGTGCTCAAGGAGGGCAAACAGATCTTGCTCCACTTGTGGCAGCCTTTTGTTATACTCATGTAAGTACAAAACCGGTGCGGTTTTATAAATTTATAACGTCTTTTAAATGTTTAATGAGCAAACTGGGCCTAGCATATTCTTAAGCCAACAAGTTCCCAATTTAAGCTTGACACTTTCCAAGCATCCGTCTGTATTTTGTAAACTTTCTTCTACCAATTTTACAGAAGTACCATTTTCGGAAATTTGTACATTTTTCTTTGATCTTACTGGTAAAATATATGTTAAAATTATGGAAAAACTTGATACCGAAAACATTAGGCATTGACGTCACCTATCAGTGCAACACGTCGTGTGTTCGTTTCCTGTATATCAACGAAATGCACGCGACTTCAATTGTACAACCGAATAAAGGTCACGACGTTTTGTATGCATTCCAAACCCCAAAAAACCAACAACTTTATATGACAAATTGCCAATGCCACTTTATTTTTGTTCAAACTGTTCTAGACCTTAATGTGTCAGATTTTTCCTGAGTAAAACTGTCCGATTTGTCAGAACAGTCTGAAAAAGTTAAATCACAAAAATACTGAACTCCGAGGAAAATTCAAAACGGAAAGTCCCTAATCAAATGTCAAAATCAAAAGCACAAACACATCAAACGAATGGACAACAACTGTCATATTCCTGAAATCTTATGTAGAAAATGGTGGATTGAACCTAGATTAATAGCGCTAAACCTCGTACTTGTATGACGTTCAATTATATTGACAACGATGCGTGAATAAAACAAACAAACATAATAGGTAAAATGTCAAAATAGGGGTAAAGTAGTCAACACCGTGTCTTATATTATTCTAAGGTAGAACTATCCAGAATTTTCTTTTGTCATAAACTGTGGTAGAGGTATCAGAAGAACTATTCCGCTGACAGTTCCCGACAGATTTTCAGAAAAAAATAAACTGATAAAAGTCTACACAGACGGTAGCTCAGTCGAAATGTAGGATTAAAACACCAAATAAAAGTCCTCTTTTTATGGGTATACTATATAAATTTATTATAAAGACCAGAACTTCAACTTTTCTTTTTAATTGCTAAGGGTTCGTAAAACAGCAAAAACATATAACGTAAGCTATCACATATAAAATTTTGAATATTTTATTTTTATTTAGAATATTTATTGAATAAAATCTATCTCAAATCGATGTTCATTAATCATGTTAATAGCTCATTGTTGAAGGCTGTTCGGTCACTATAATTGTTGATGTCTGTGTCATTTGCTCTCATGTGAAGACTTTTCTCATTGGCAATCATACCAGATCTCCTTTTTTATATTTTCTGCTTTTAAGCTTCACTTGTTAATTACCTATCCCTTTTGAGTAACATTAAGGCATACAAGTCATCACTTGTGTTCCAATTGAAGGTCATTGATTATCTATAATAAACAACAATATTCACATTATTTTAACTCTTAAAGATAGTTGTCTATTTGGCTACTGTTCCAAATGTCCTTTTAAATTATTATAAAAACATACAGTTTTACTTTTATAACTAGAATTAAGTTTATTTGAAGATGATCAATGCTTTGTAAGAGCATCATATAAATTTAACATCAAGCGGGAAGACAAATGGCACGAGAACACATTAACAATCGAAATACAAAATTGCCTTGTCTTAACTACTTAGATTAGTTATTTGGAAAACATTCTGATTTTTTCCACATTATCCCTAATAGCTTTTGTTCCATTTCTTTATTTTGTTTTTCAATTTTCCTTAACATTATGCCATTCCAGTCGATCGCTGCTGGTAAACACTGTATATTTGATTAGTTTTAATGTCCAGTTGGCGATGTAACTGCTGGTGAACATTTCGTTTTCGATGGTATCCCCAGTCTAGAAGTCGTGTCGCCTTTAACACATGTTTGTTCTAAGTAGTTAGGTAAGTATATAACTCTTGCAGCTGATGAACTTGAAACTATCCATCATTGATCTTTATACAATATCCTTGTCACTTATGACAATGTATGACTAAGTACACACTACTTGTCGTAACATCAATCTTGTCCATTGTGGGATTACCGAAAGAACTTATCATCAGATATTTACTCGCGTGTGAAACAGGACGGTTGCCACAGAACAAGAACTTCTAACTCTTCCGGAAAAAGCAGATTTGTTATCACTAGTTTTTGGGGTTTGTGTTTCTCAGTATTTAGTTTTCAATGTGATGTTTTGTTATTGTTATTTTTCTTTTGTCATTTCAAATTTTTAAACAACATAAGATCAAATGACTTGATGATTTATATCAAATGCCTGATATAACTGAAATGAATTTAAAAGTGTGTCATTCAATTTTGTGTATAATAATATCCTTAATTTAACGACAGCCTCAGTGGTCTTGTGCCAGCGTGTGTAATATGTTATTTCCTGACTATGCGTTCCATTTGATACTATCATTTTCCAAACCAGTAGAACTCTAATGAGCAATTTCCTCATATATTAATATTTCGAAGATCGATAGTGTTAAGCCAATTTCCACTTGAGTATGACACCCAACATAACGTATACATATATGTTGCACAACTGTTTAAAATTAGTTTGTCATCATTACCACGTTTTGCTTTCTTGTCGATTTTCTTTGACTTCGATTCATTATCATTCGGAAAATGCACATGTGTTGTATTCTGTATGCACACGTTCTCAGCATGATTAACATTTATAGTATTTGTGTTAACAGCAGTCATCTCATTGACGGTTTTAGCATTTACACAGTTTGAATGACCAGCCACTACTTTTTCAGTTGTAATTACATTAAATTTTGTATTTTCGTAGTCAGTTGAATTGTTCAATGGTGGCGTATTTACATAGTAACTTTGTTCATTTTCTAAATTATCAAAGTTATTATATTCTACCGACGATGCCTCATGTTCATGGGGATTTTCTCTCTTTGGGATCTAAAAGAATTTGTTGAGAAGTGTTATCTTGTTTATGATTCACTGTAAATGTCTCTTTGCATAGACATCTGTCATATCCTGTTCTGTTGCTGCTGAAGCTGCACCATTGTTTTCCATATACCCTTCGTAACCATCGCTTTCATCCTCGTCGTTAATGCTCTCCGTTTGTTTATATGCATTTCTATTCACAATCCTTTCTTCTGCGTAATCATATGCATCATTATTTGTGCCGTTTTCTCTTAAATAAAACATAAAAAGACAATGATTTATCATTCAAATCGGCAATACTGAGGAAATTTACATGTTAGTGAGACAATATTACCTAGACGAACTAGGAAGTTCAATCGGTTTTCAATATAAACCATTGAATCAGCTCCTCTATTCATACTGCATTTATATTGTAGTTTGATGCTTGAAAATACGTCAAAAGATGAACCTAATACAATTTATGAATTACAAACCAAAATTAGTTTTGTATCAAAATATATGTGTTTGTGTTAAAATGTAAATTATACTTCGAATGCTTTACGATCGATATACAATACTTAAAAGTGTTGCAATGTTCTAAGTTTCAACCTATTTATACAAATACCATATGTATCTGAAAGCAACGTTTTCGTAATGCTTGAAGTGTATCTAACAAGGCAAGTTCAAAATAAGATCTTCTATAATGCGCCATAAAATGAGTTTATTTGAAAGTTCTTTACCGTAGAAACTATTTCTTTATGCTTGTTTAAAAACAATTAGTTTGTTTGTTGTTGAGTACATGAAATATAATAATTTGTTTTGAATTCTTCGTTTTATTGCAATTAAATGAAAAGTCGGATAGAGGAAGTAGTCAATAGTTTTGTCAATTGTACTCTCGTGCATGAATGTTTCGTTGAATTGGTATTTATTGTTACTATCAATAACAATCATAAGAAGTAAGACATAATTTGTACAGTGATTTTCGTTTAATGATGTTCTCTGATTGTTTAATTTGTTTCTAATTCGGTCAGATTCTATGTGATTTCATTACCGATACCAATATACATGTATCGAAAATAGATAGAAGGAAAATTGACTGCTTGGCCTTGATTTTTAATTCAAGTGTACATACAATCAAACAAATTCTATTTAAAACTATTTTCGCATTTAGACAATATTCCAAAGGTCAACATGCGACGTCTTATTGACTTTTAAAAGATAAATTATATAAAAGATTATATGAAATTAGCTTTATACTTACTTGAATCCCGGTAGTTGGATCTTTTACATAACCATTTTCATTCCTCCCTTGAGCGTCAAGGTTTTCAATATTTTCAATATCTTCGAGCTTTTCCCATTTTCTGTTTGCGATGCGTCTCTATACGATTTAAATGTTTCGATATTAATATCAAACAATGTTATACTGAAGAAGAAAAAACCCTGTCATTGAATAGAGGGTAATGACTAGTCCATATATACTCTGTAGTATTTATTCTGTCTTTCTGAATGTTCGTCATTTAGCTTTTATATGTCGTACAATGGGTCAAGAATGAATTAACCGTTCCCCAAAATTTTGATACACAATATTAACACCTGAAAGTAAGTCACTCTCGATTCTTACTTCATATTTGTTTTGTAATCTCTATCATTTAACTTGAATAAGAAATACTTGATTTAAACTTGAACTCCTCTATTAGCATCACGCATGTTTTAGTTGTTAGTCCTTATTAATCGTGATAAGTTTTGTACATAACGACTTTGAATTCACAAAAAAAAAGAAAAAAGAATTAAGTGCGCTTTCTTATAACATGATTGCAAAAGGAGAAGTTTCACTATTACGACTTCTGGTTTTGATAAGTGTGGTTTTATGCACGTATTATTTTTAACCCAACCACATTCTCTGCCTGCATACAGTCAGACTAATTGTACCATGTGATGTATCTTGTTATTATGCCTTTGTGTGTATGACTATTTCCTCAGTTACAGGAGTCCGGTGCTATTTGAAAGTTTGATATGTCTGTTAGTCCAGCATTTTGTTGTCTTTGATTCGTTTCATATATCACGAAGGAACGGCAATATTTAGACAGAAGTTAGTTGGAAAAGAATAATTATCGTTATATTAAAAACCAATTATCATGCAACTTGATTCTCGAAAAAGAACTTATCGTCTTTCATATTTTATTCGTATTGAAAAGTCCTTTAAACTGGCTGGTCGTTAAATAAATTATATAAAAGCTTTAACTGCCTTCATAGAATGGGATATTTGTGTTTAATAAAACCATTGTCTCGAGAGTTCCACGACACTTGGTCGAGGAATTTGAAATATTACCTTCATATATTGAAATATTACTTGCATATATTCAATTATTCAGTTTCAAACTTAGTCGAAATACATTTTCAATTCTAAGTATTCAAATCATATCTTACTTCATTTAGTTTCTACTCCACGAAAGCAACACACACGTGAACATTTTATTCATGCTTACTGGTTAAGATAGAATTGGTTTCTTTGGCAATCTTGGATTGTAAATAACAGAGAACCTAAGATCCAGATTTTCAATCAAGTTAACAAAATGCGATGCTGGAATGCAGATAACTAATGTGAATGTTCATTTAAAAGAATAAATTTATAAAATTTTAACTTATAAATTATCATATTTTTACAAGCGTAGATTATTTTGCTTGATTTATGATGTTTTTAAATTGGCATGTTAAGGGAGGTAACCTAAAATCGTGTATATTCTAAAGGAATCACATAATGATGTTTTTTCCTGTATAGTCCATACAAAATGTGTCATTTGTCACTACCTGTAGCTCGAGAATATGCTCGGTGACAAATCATTTTTATGTTTTGACCATATCACAATATCAACTATGTTTTTGCAAAGTATGAAGATTTTTTATTTTAATTTATACTCACATAACACCTTTATCAAAATTATCGATTTACTTTTGTCTATTTGTATTATGAAAAGCAACTTCCTTCTTGATAAATATTAGATTTCACTTTAAAGCGTTTGTTCACTCGACTTTTACCTTAATATATAAGTTTGCATATATATCAGTTGGCCAAACGCCAGTGTTATTCAAAAACAGGTAGTTATCAAATAATTTTCGTATTCATTTAAAATGTTTAAATACATAAATTAGAATACCTATGATAAAGAAATTAAAATTTCATCATGAGATAAAACAGTATTGTGATATAAGATAAGTTCAGCAGTTGTGTTTCCTGTCAGCTTTAACCAATGGAATGATACATGTGTACTTCTTTTATAATAAAAGACTTGTTGATATCATACTTTCTGTAACAAATATTAATTTGAATAACACGGTGTTGGCGTGTATGTGAAGGATCCTTGGCTTAACAAATACGTATAATACTTTGTATATGATTTCGATCAAATAGAACTTCAAACAGATTTTCGGTCATTCTTTACAGTGTTTTAGTTACTTTCGGTATACATTTAAAAATATAGTAATGTGGTTCTACTCTAAATGAATTTTATATAGATAAGTATATTATTGATATATTATATCTGAACACGACGTCGAATCAACGCTAGAAGTCTATATTGAGACGATATTTGGATGAATTTGTATAATTTATTGATCATAAAACTTTTGATATGTTTGCTTTGCATGACATGGGGTACAAATATGAATCTGTTAACAGCGGGAAAATTTATTTAAATGATACATACAGCGGGTACTAACTATCCCAGTGGATGTATAAGATATAAGCAAACCTAATCAATAGCAAACAAAACCATGGCCAAAAGTAAAATGACACAGATAGTACACATAAAAAAAAAAACAGATTAGTTAACTCAGGAACTCGGATGGTTCTAAAATAAGCAATATCTGTTCCCACAACAGCACTCAATGTTTTGACTTTTAAATCGGCAATTATAGATTCATTTACGTAACATCTCATTATGTAACTTACATTCTGGTATCTTGTTTGTTCCTGTCCGCACGCTATGCAGATTCGCTTTTATTTAGGAAACAAAAATAGCAAACATTAAGATGCAGACCGTTGCGGCTACAGCTGACAGAACTATTGCAATTTTCGATATTTCGGATTCTTTCGGATTTGTATTTGTTTCAGTAGTGTTATACACTTTGACAAACTTCTTGACTTTGCATGATGTTTTACACTGAATGCAAAGTAAAATCGATTCATTGTTTGAAGCTTGAAAGCCTTCAGGACAAGTTCTGGTACAAAACGGTTCTTTTGAAAAGGAGTGTTGAACATTCCATTTTCCTCTATCTCTCCCGTTTTGGAGCATAACATTTTGAATTGTTTTGTAGTATAAAATATGTCTTTGGGCATAAATAAACACAATCTGGTTGACAATTCGGAACACAACAGGATTTATTTTCTTTCCTGGGTCGCTTTCACAGAGTGGTTGAGATCTGATCTGTCAATTATAAAAAAATGTCTTATATTAATTTAATTTTGATGGGTTGAGTGTCTTTCTTTTTTTCATTGGCGTTTTTTCTTATATTTAAATTTTAGAATGAAAACCAATCACTTTATATTAAACGAAATTGATCAGTAAATGAAAAGGTTCAAGCATGCAATAAAATAATTGTTTTAAACTTACCGTGTTTGCCGTCAAAGCTGTAAAAGTAATCAAAACCGTGTAAGGTGACATTTTGTTTATGTTGTCAATGGTTGAATGAGGAAGTTTTGAGAGAAACTAAAAATAGCATGAAAAACGTAATAGGAAGTTCATCTTTTAAAATAAAATCCTCCTTAAAATGATGTCGTGAGTTTAACTTTATTACAAACTATGCACTATTGAAGTATGATCTAAATATGTGCAAAGTATGTTTATTCTCAAGTTATCTGTCGTTAATGTTATACTAAAATGATAAGTGAAAATTATAAATAATGGGAAGCATAATATACGATAAAAGTACCCGACGACAAATTTTAAAATCAATTGTACCTTCTGATGTATGATATACATATAGGTTACAGTTTAACAAAAACTTCAGTCAGGCTATCTGGGTGGATAAGATGTCTAAATACAAAAAAAAAACATGTTCTCTTCGTTGCTGTTTGTGTTTTGTTTATTTGCTGTTGTTATATAGGAAATATTTGAGTCGTAGAGTTGTTGTCTCGCACTAAAGATTCCTTAAAAGTTTTTTAATTTGTATTTCAATATTTTGTTACCTGTAGCAAAGTGTAAAACTTTTCCGAACTATTGTTATTTTACGTTTTCAATATCTTTAAGGGGTATCCAACACTATGCCCCCAAAACCTGTCGTTTAATTTTTCTTGTTTTTTATCATTGATAAGTTAGGCCTAGCTGAACATCATGTACATTTTTTAAAGATTTGAACCGTTGGTAAAAAGATATGGCCATCCAAATATGGCATCGGTCACATGTTTATTTCGGTCGATTTTGAAGATCCAGAAATATGGGTATAGGGTATATATGTTATTTTTTTTTTAATTAAGCCTAAAGTGACAAAAACATAGTTAATAGTGATGAATCGGGCAATTTTGAGTTGATTGATACCCTTACTTGTAAGTTTGTGTTTCTAAATTTATATTTGAGTCTGAAATAAAAGAGGGGTCTAAGATGAAGGAAACAAAATGACTATGATTGGGCAATTATTTTAGATAAATATGTTAATTAAAAAGATGTGTCTTTTTTTTTTGAAAACAAACCACTTGTAATACTATATCAGTCTGTTATTCTCGCAAAATTTATAACAATTTAATCGTCAGATTGTTTTCAATTCAACATTAAAATATACCCCTACCTCAATAAAAAGAGCAAGTTCCGTTCTGATATAGTACATACGGGCCATAACTTTTTGTCTTTTGATCTTGGCCTTAGATATTTGGCATGTGGATGTATAGTCATGAGGTTAAGTGTCTTGTATCATGATGACCTTCATGTGACCTTCAAATTTGACCTCAAGGTCAACTTAATGTATTTGTTTGCAAGAAACACAACCAGGCAATAACTTCTTCGTCTTTTGACCTATACCTTACATCTTTGGCATGTGGATGTATCATTATGAAGTGGTGTGCCCCCTACAGTTTTGACCTTCATGTGACTTTGAACTTTGACCTCGAGGACGATAACTGTATTTTTGACAAGAAACACTTGAGCAGGCTATGACTTTTGTCTTTTGACCTAGACCTGAGATTTTTGGCTTGTTCATTAAATTCAATTGAATCAAAGTTTTATTTAAAGTCAACATTTAGTTAACAAATACATATTACACAAGCTCTAATCGACCATACAACAATATAGCCACACATTATGACATATACACACTGAATACATAAAGGACATGTAGTTACATAAAAATTCAAAAAGGTTTAGTTTCTAACGAGGCGAAGTGTACGTACTTAACTACTCCATAGAATTTTTTTTTTAATTTTACATACGGATTCTTTGTGTAAAAGTACACGAGATAATAAAATAGAAAAGGAGTAACCATTTTCGTTTTTGAGATACGAGCTGTTGAAATTAACAGCATGAGTCGCTAAAAACATAGGATACACAGGAAATTCTTAAAAATCGGCAGATATTAGGGACTTTCCGTTTTGGATTTTCCTCGAGTACAGTATTTTGTGATTTAACTTTTACATGAACAAGATTTTCAATTTAGTTGGTCTACCGATTTAAAAGAAAATATAAACGTTTCAAAATGAACGACGAATCCATTGGTGCAAAGAACCGCGGCTCCTGAAAATCCGAACTGGACGTGCAAGATCCTTATGTATAATCAAGTTCGTTAAACATATAATTTGAAAGTATATCTGGTGAGGTTATGAAAATTAGATACAACTGGCTTTTAGTTTAAAGCAAATCAGTCTTAAAATTGCTATCAAAATGTGAGAGTCTTAACTCATTCACCTCTCAATCCAGGACATAACTGCAGTTTCAAGTTTCACATTATTTGTTTGGCCCCTTATACTCTATTCAGTCATATTGAATTGAGACTTGAGAATAAAACTAAAACCATTGGATGTTTGATGTATACTGATTGATAATGTAGTCTTAGATGCATGATTTTTATTAGTTATTATTGGCTTTGAACTAGCTGTCAATAACTGTGAGTACTCTCAGATTTGTACTTAATGTCTTTTGTTGTTGGGATGTACAAGTACCCGGCCACGTTCACTCTATGTTTTGTTATGTGTATTTCTATTTGTATCCATCTGATGAACTAAGCCTTTTTCAACTGATTTTTATAGTTCGTTCTTATGTTGTATTGTTACACCACTGTCCCAGGTTTGGGGAGGGTTGGGATCCCGCTAACATGCTTAACCCGCCACGTTCTGTATGTATGTGCCTGTCCCAAGTCGGGAGCAGGGATTACTATAAATTGTAATAACTTGTTTCCCAATCCACTATAAATAAATATGTTAAACTAACTCTCTGTTTTCGACCGTTATCCTGGCAGGTGTAGAAAATAAACAGGTGTCTTCTATTCCGTCCGCTGTAAGGCGTCAAAGCAAAAAATATAATAGCCTTTCAAGACGTCATAATTATTTGGACTGGTGTATGTGTGCTGAAAAACGCTGGCATGTTTTATTTATGCAATTGAAAATGTTAGGACATGATTTATATTCGCATAAAAGTCAAAAGATACCAAGGCGACAATCAACCACTTGTGTATCATTTACAAGTTGAGGAACAAAGACAACAACAAGTAAAAACCCATCAGATTCAGTCCACGAAACATTACGCTGTAAGGCGTAAAACAGGAATAAAAGCCCTGTTCATTGTTAATTTTCTATGCTTTCTATGTAGTGTGTGCGATTTTGTCCCATGTACATTTACTCCATATCCTTTCATTTTCTATTCTGTCAAAGCAAAAATTATAATAGCCTTTCAAGACGTCATAATTATTTGGACTACCACATACACATGTTATGTATAAATCATTTGTAAAATTGTTGTCCTTGATTTATGTATTTATTTATTTGGTTATAATTTTATTGTTAGGCTATTTACTTTTTATACTTTATTCTTTATTATATTATATGTATTAAGGCCTGGGTCAAAAACGAAAACAGTTATGGTCCTTTCTGTTTCCTCCATTTGCCACTTTGAAAAATCTGATCTCCTGGTTTTTGGTAAATTTATTTTACTTTGAAATTTTCCTTTTTGTCTCTTTGAAGATTCATTTATGGAAAATGTTTAACTATAAATGGATTAAAGATTAAATGAATAACAATAAGTGTGCATCTGCAACACAGTAAACATTCTGATCAGGATCTTTTAAGTTCTTGCTTATTGCATGTGATTTTAAAACGCTGCAATGAAACAGACCATGAGTTAGAGTTATCTTGCTTAGGTGTTGTGTACCCCTTAAATAATAATTTTTGTTATTCAAATGGGCGGGATTAATATGAAGAGGATTGTGATAAAAAACCAAACAAACAAAATAAACTTAAAACAAACGAACAAAAGCTAATTCAGGACTACCACATATGTATTGATAAAGATTTTCAAAAAAGTAAAAGTTGCTTTGAACGGTCAGACAATAGATTATTGAGTAATTTATGTTGATGCAATGTCGATAGACCAACCTGTAATTTTGATAACGATACATGTGCAGACATGTGCAAAGGTATATGATGTAATCAGCAATTGGAAAAGAACAACATATGTCAATATCGTTACTCTATTTATATTGTCCATCAAAACTATTTTCTAAATTAATACTTTGTCAATCAGAATTATATGTTTAAATTTGATAGATATTCCTTTAATTATTGACAAAATAAATTTGTTGAGCACAT
>JAASAO010000220.1:0-24993 GCA_017311375.1 Mytilus coruscus | reverse complement strand
AGGCTCCCAAGAGCCTGTGTCGCTCACCTGATTCTACTTTGGTTTTGGAAATCATGTAAAAATAGACAAAAATCATAACAGATATCCTAATAATAATTGAGGCCAATTTGGTTTAATATTAGCCCCGTAATTTAATCAAAAGCAGAAGACTTTTGTAAAGTTTACAGAAATTACCAATAAATTCATTGAAATTGTAGAAAATGACTTTATAAGGACAATGACAAATCAGCTACAAAGTAACAACACTTGGTCAGCACCTCAAAAGAAACATTCATACCATGTTTGGTTTCAATCCATTAAGCGGTTTTCTAGAAGAAGACATTTGTATATATATCCCATAGGGTCCTTTGTTAAACTAAGTCCCCCGTTGGCAGCCATCTTGGTTGATGGATTTGCTACAAAGTAACAACACTTGGTCAGCACCTCCTAAGGAACATTCATGCCATGTTTTATTTCATTCCATTTAGTGGTTCTCTAAAGAAGACATTTGTATGTATTTTCCGTAGGGTCCTATGTTAAACTAAGTCCCTCTCTGGCGGCCATCTTGGATGATGGATCGGCTTCAAAGTAACAACACTTGGTCAGCACCTCATAAGGAACATTCATGCTATGTTTGGTTTCATTCCATTCAGTGGTTCTCTAAAAGAAGACATTTGTATGTATTGTCCATAGGGTCCTATGTTAAACGAAGTCCCCCGCTGGCGGCCATCTTGGATGATGGATCGCCTACAAAGTTACAACACTTGGTCAGCACCTCATAAGGAACATTCATGCCATGTTTTATTTCATTCCATTCAGTGGTTCTCTAAAAGAAGACATTTGTATGTATTTCCCATAGGGTCCTATGTTAAACTAAGTCCCTATCTGGCCATCTTGAATGATGGTTCGGCTTCAAAGTAACAACACTTGGTCAGCAATTCAAAAGGAACATTCATGCTATGTTTGGTTTCATTCCATTAAGTGGTTCTCTAAAAGAAGACATTTGTATGTATTGTCCATAGGGTCCTATGTTAAATGAAGTCCCCCCACTGGCGGCCATCTTGGATGATTGATCGCCTACAAAGTTACAACGCTTGGTCAGCACCTCATAAGGAACATTCATGCCATGTTTTATTTCATTCCATTTAGTGGTTCTCTAAAAGAAGACATTTGTATGTATTTCCCATAGGCAATGATAGGGTTTTATGTTAAACTAAGTCCCTCGCTGGTGGCCATTTTGGATAATGGATCGGCTACAAAGTAACAACACTTGGTCAGCACCTCCTAATGAACATTCATGCTATGTTTTGTTTCATTCCATTCAGTGGTTCTCTAAAAGAAGTCATTTGTATGCATTTCCCATAGGGTCCTATGTTAAACTAAGTCCCTCACTGGCGGCCATTTTGGATGATGGAACGGCTACAAAGTAACAACACTTGGTCAGCACCTTGTAAGGGACATTCATGCTATGTTTTGTTACATTCCATTCAGTGATTCTCTAAAAGAAGTCATTTGTATGCATTTCCCATTGGGTCCTATGTTAAAGTAAGTCCCCGCTGGCGCCATCTTGGATGATGGATCGGCTACAAAGTAACAACACTTGGTCAGCGCCTCATAAGAAACATTCAAGCCATGTTTGGTTTCATTCCATTCAGTGGTTCTCTAGAAGAAGTTCAAAATGTAAAAGTTAACGAGGACGATGGACGCCAAGTGATGAGAAAAGCTCACTTGGCCCTTCGGGCCAGGTGAGCTAAAAAGGAGTAAAGGGACATAGTATTGCTAGAATTTCACCACTGCTTAAAACTTACTATTATTTTTGTCAAATTTCATAAACAACTTACTTGTTGTTTTGGCAGTTAAAATGCAGAGAAAATCATCTGAAATCTCTGTACTGATAACAATTGAACAGGAGAGGAAGACCGCACAATTTCATTTGCAACCTTTAACCCAAATTGATGTGAAACCTTTGGAACCAATCCAGAAAATTAAATTGAGGATAGGTGTTTGGGGCATTCTCAAAATAATATTCCTGGGACACATCAGAACCCTAAATACAAAAAAAAAAATCTTTAAGAACCCATTGATAAAACTGAAAAAAATAGACATACCGGTTGGTTCCCTTATCTAGTCTAACCTGTAACTCTAGGTTCATATCAGGCCTTATATAGGTAACAAAAACCTACTTACATTGTATCACACTTAAGTATTTACACTGTATCAACTTTATACCTGAAATATCCCATGGCTGACTGAAAACTTGAGCAGAAAACTGTCTAAAACTGTCTTTTATATAAACTGTGCCTAGTTTCATAGTCATATATATACCTGTTCAGTTTCTGTTAGCCTGGCATACCAGTAGTGGTTTTAGAGGAGAAGAATTATTAAAAAAAAAACATATGAACAGCTACAATGGATGAATGATGGACATCAAATAAAAGCAAAAGCTCAAACCATCCCTTTGGATATAAAATATAATAAAAACCCAGAAAAGCATATATATCACTTGCAAACTTCTAGCAAATAAAGCTAAAATTATAGCTAATGTATAACACATAAAATTATATCAACATTGCCAGTCCTTACAAACAAAGCTGATCACTGTTTAACCACAACATAACAGATCATCTGAAGAACCTGTCTTCATACAAATGTACTTAAATCAACAAGAAACCAGTATTTGACTGACCTGTTTCTCTGCTGCCACACAACTTAGAGCATCTAAGGCACGTAAATTCTGTTGAGTTGTAGCTACAGAAAGACCATCACCACTAGGCTTTCCTGAGAAATCTGTTGGCTGAAAAATATAGAAGATAGTCTTTTAAATATTGCATTAAGGTTTTCTTGAGAATATATAGGCATTGTACATGAAACAGGAGTTGGGTGATTCATCTTACATATAACAGATTTTTTAAGTACTGCTAGTTTAAGCATAATATACTGTAAACAAACTTATATCTGTGAGCAATTTATTTTCTTAAGTAGAAAAATAACGCAAATATAAAGTGTTGTGAATATGTCAAACAAAGATCTTCTCGTATAGAAATGCACAAACAAAACAAAAATAACTGAAAATGGCATAACGTGAAAAGGTATCTGTGAAAATAACGATGAACCTGGTTTAAAGTAACAGCATATGCCTTAATCTTTTGGCATTAAGTCATTGTTTCAAATGTCACTATGCCATCATTCCAGGAAATAAATTCATAGAAAGTAGGCTGTTTTGTAAAGCTAACTAGTTATTACTGCAAGACAAGAGTG
The DNA here is from genome assembly GCA_017311375.1 of Mytilus coruscus. Taxonomy (NCBI): domain Eukaryota; kingdom Metazoa; phylum Mollusca; class Bivalvia; order Mytilida; family Mytilidae; genus Mytilus; species Mytilus coruscus. The sequence continues at coordinate 21,756 of JAASAO010000220.1, read as the reverse complement.
CACACGCTGAAATGTCTCGCCTTCTTTACTAATCATTGATATTATGTTGATAGTCCTAAATATAAAGCTTTATTACAACTGTCACATAAACTTAACATTAACCAAGTAAACTAAACATTGACCAATGAACCATGAAAATGAGGTCAAGGTCAGATGAACCATGCCAGGCAGGCATGTACAGCTAACAATTCTTCCATACAACAAATATAGTTGACCTATTGCTCACAGTTTAAGAAAAACAGACTAAAAAAAATAACCTTAACACTGAGCAATGAACCTTGAAAATGAGGTCAAAGTCAAATAAAACCTGGGTGACTGACATATAGATCATAAAATATTTCCATACACCAAATATAGTTGAACTATTGCATATAGTATTAGAAAAAGAAGACCAAAACTCAAAATCTTAACTTTGACCACTGAACCATGAAAATGAGGTCAAGGTCAGATGAAACCTGCCAGCTACACATGTACACCTTACAATCATTCCATACACCAAATATAGTAGACCTATTGCATACAGTATAAGAAAAACAGACCAAAACAAAAAAACTCAACTATAACCACTGAACCATGAAAATGAGGTCAAGGTCAGATGACACCTGCCAGTTGGACATGTACACTTTACAGTCTTTCCATACACCAAATATACTAGACCTATTGCTTATAGTATCTGAGATATGGACTTGACCACCAAAACTTAACCTTGTTCACTGATCCATGAAATGAGGTCGAGGTCAAGTGATAACTGTCTGACGGGCATGAGGACCTTGCAAGGTACGCACATACCAAATATAGTTATCCTATTACTTATAATAAGAGAGAATTTAACATTACAAAAAATGTTAACTTTTTTCAAGTAGTCACTGAACCATGAAAATGAGGTCAAGAACACTGGACATGTGACTGACGGAAACTTCGTAACATGAAGCATCCAGATACAAAGTGTGAAGCATCCAGATCTTCCACCTTCTAAAATATAAAGCTTTTAAGAAGTTAGCTAACACTGCCGTCGCATGATCACTATCCCTATGTCGAGCCTTCTGCGACGAAAGTCGCAGGCTTGACAAAATCTACTTTGTAAAATTGTAATAGAAAGGGATGCTATTCTTGATTAGCTTTGGTGAGAAGTTATTGTTTTACAATGAGTAAGAAGCAAGTTCGTCAAGTTTTAAAACATTTGAAATTTAACTTTCATGTTTGAAAATATGTTTTCAAAAATCACCTGTAGTTACAACGAGATTCATATCAGATTGGTCCAATAAAATATTTCAAACATGGTATCAAAAGAAAAGTTTGGTTACAAAATTATCTTTCATGTTTTTTGTCAGTTTCTTTCAGTTCTTGAAACTTCCATAAATAGGAAAATTCTATCGATTTGTTTGTGCAATTTAAATAATATAGCCTACAATGCATGGCTGTTAATCCTAATTAATTGAATCAACTATGGATGACGTCAAACTTTTATTATAAGAATAATATTTCTCTCATAACTTTTATCATTTACAATTAAAATAAAAATTTCATTATTTTGAAGGACTGTAACTGCATCACTGAAATTGATTTTAAATCGTCACTAACCTCACCGAGATTTTTATTCAGGAAAAGAAGAAGGCAAGGGTCAAGAAATACTCTATACAAAATCGGAAGATTTTTTTTTATCGCTATTTAGAATCAATGTAATTGGTGATTTTATCAGTGAGAAATATTTTATTCATGAACATTTACGTAAATAATTGATTCTGGAAGGTCGTGAATAGAGATCTTGTGAAAATCTATGTTTAATTAAATATGGAGAAAATTATTTTAAGATTGCATTCTTGTTTTACAAAGGAAGTAACCCATGTTTAATTGCAAACATTATTGTACTTTCAAGCCTGAAAATAATCAGTTATATTGTAATGCAGTGACATTATCATTAAATGGAATTATATTTTCATAAAAAGATATATAATGTTTCATATTAAACATTAACAAATTTGATTCAGTCCCACCTTAATGTAGAAAATGAGGAAATTTTATTTGCACTGTTTACCGATAAAATAATATTGATTTGGTCTCCATTTCAAATGCATATAGTTCAAATTTAACTATCATCTTAAAATCACAGTACCTGGGTATTTGAAATTTGAAATTTGTTCTTAAAATCAATCAACTTTGGTGCAATAAAATAAAGAGGACCAAATTAATCAAACTTGCATGAACTTTATCATTTAGATGTACATAGCTTCTTATAAGATTTGCTAATTCTACATTTAAATTTATTATGTTGACACGAAAGACAACCCCACTCAAATTTTACCGCATTACTTGTTTTTTGGTCAACATGTTTTGCCAGCAAGTGTGGCGTCTTTAGGACCATTTTAAATTTATTGTATGTCTCCAGATTATAGTTACATTCTCTACAGCCACTTGAATTTCTGACTCTATCTATTAATAATTAAAAATGGAAAGCAAATTGGGATGTACGGACTAACAGACAGACAAGGGTAAACTTTAATACAAGCACCACTTGGCGAGACATTAAAAAAAAAACATTGTTTAGACATTCTTGTACTTGTGTAGTATAGGGGCACTATACTAAAACAATATAAGATGTTTTTTTTTAATCATTTATGGATAGAAATTTCGAATTACTGTGCATTCTCTGATAACATTAACAAGCATTGGATATTACTGTACAATGCATAGCAACCAGTCATATCAAAGGAAACATCATGAAGGTTAATTTTAAGCATGTAAAAAAAATCTTTTGATCAAATAATTTATGACCTTTAATTAAGAGCAAAGGAGGTTTATTTATCCAAGAAAAAATGATATTCATCATATGAAATCAGGAAATATATTATTACATAGAAATTATTGATTGCATGATGTTTTGTATTCCGTTGATTAACTTATATGCACCTAAACCAGTGAGCAATCAAAATGGTATCAAAATCACCTACTTTTGTCTGGTTAACATTCATGACATTAATTTCTGATATTAAAGCAAATCTAGGTTGTTAGAAAAGATAATAACTTTGATGGAATTATGTCAAACTAAGTAACCAAATTCAAAAATGAAATTCAGCATGTAATTACAAAACAGCATGTGTGCATTGATTTTGTTTGTGGTGCTTGAAATCTTTAATATATTTAAACTCTTTAAGTACTGTAAACCAACTTATTTTCGTGGATACTTTATTTCGCCTTTAGCCTTTACTAGCCCTTTTTGCGGCGATTTAATTTCGCGATTTTCAAATTTGTTTCATGTAGTTAAATAAGTAAACATCCATGTTTTACATATTCGCAACGATTTATATTTGCGTTATCTTTGTACTCGCGAAAGTCGCGAAAAATTAATCGCTCGCGAAAATTAGTTGGTTTACAGTATTTGTAAGCAATACGACAGGTGCCACATGTGGCACAAGAACAGTTGCTATCCTTTTTGGGGCACCTGAGTGTTGGAGAAACATTTTATGAGTTACTCCATGAAACATTTAATGAGTAACACCATGAAAAATTTAATGAGTTACTCAATGAAACATTTTATGAGATACACTATGGAACAAGTAACGAGTTACACCATTAAACGGTTAATGAGTTACACCATGAACCTATGTGAGTTACACCATGAATCATTTTATGAGTTACACCATGAAACATTTTATTATTTACACTATGAAACATTTTATGAGTAACACCATGAAACTATGTGAGTTACACCATGAAACATTTAATCAGTTTCACCATGAAACTATGTGAGTTACACCATGAAACATTTAATCAGTTACACCATGAAACAGTTAATGAGTTACACCATGAAATTTTAGTGAGTTACATCATGAAACAGTTAATGAGTTACACCATGAAATGTTTAATGAGTTCCACCATGAAACATTTTACGAGTTTCACCATGAATCATTTAATGAGTTACACCATGAAACATTTAATGAGTTTCACCATGAAACAGTTAATGAGTTAAACTATGAAACATTCAATGAGTTACACCATGAAACGCTTTATTAGTAACACCATGAAACATTTAATGAGATACACCATGAAACTATGTGAGTTACACCATGAAACATTTTATGAGTTACCCCATGAAACAGTTAATGAGTTAAACCATGAAATATTAAATGCGTTACACTATGAAACGTTTTATTAGTAATGCCATGAAACATTTTATGAGATACACCATAAAACATTTAATGAGATACACATAAAACTATGCAAGTTATACCATGAAACATTTTATGAGTTACACCATGAAACATTTTATGAGTTTCACCATGAAACATTTTACGAGTTTCACCATGAAACATTTTATGAGTTTCACCATGAAACATTTTATGAGTTTCACCATGAAACATTTTACGAGTTTCACAATGAAACATTTTATGAATTACACCATGAAACATTTTGTTAGTTTCACCATGAAACATTTTGTTAGTTTCACCATGAAACAGTTTGTGAGCTACACTATGGAACTGATTGAAAGTCAAACCATGTAAAACCATGAAACATTTTATGAACTACACTATGAAAGAATCTGTGAACTACACCATGAAAGATTTGGTGAGGTACATTATGAACAATTTTGTGAATTTTATGGAACATTTTAATAGTTATGCTATAAAATATTGTGGAAGTTTTGAGCTAGATTAAGAAACATTTAAAGACTTAGACAATGAAACTAAATTGTATTGCAAATAATTATATTCAATTCTATTGGTTATTAGTCTGATCTGATTAAGTTATTATTGTCAATAGTATTAACTTTGTGTTAGCTCTGCTGACAAACAATGTTCATTACAAAACAGCCACAAACTACTGAACAAACATCTAAACAGTCACTATACCTCTTTTGTAGATTCATTCTAAACATAAATCAGACATAAAAAATTCAAACACTAAAAATAACCAAATATAAAATTTCCAAAACTATTAAGAGAAAGCTGTTTTTCTTTCATTACTGTATGACTTACCTGACACACAGTACAACTCTGTCAAACATGAGCCTTTCCAAACGTTTCAATACATAAAATTTATCTGCTCCTAATAGAGGAGAAATATTCTATCTCATAACATATAATATGCAAACAAACTTGGAAGTTCTTTCAAAAAAAATTTAAATGATAGTAGGCATCTAATTACATGCACATGTGTGCCTATCTTTATGCCATCACAACAGCAAAACTAGAGAAAGGTGAGAAAATTTGAAGTCATAAATACAGAACAAAAAAGGTGGAAAAAATAAGAACCCAACAGGAAGAGATTACATCATAAGACCTACAGGTAACAGCGTGCATACTTTTAGGCTCACTATTCAATTCATTATGGCCCTGATTTAAAATAAGATAACTTAACTGATTATAATTCATTATAACCTAGAACTCTGACCTCTACAAATAAAACTGTATGAATTAAATACCCATTACTCAATGTACTGCTCAATACACAAAAACTCAACATTCATGTGACACTACCACCACCTATACAATGCTATAATAATCCCAAGAATCTTGTATACACATTTGTGAGAGAAAAGAAACATGCTGTGGTTTATATACTACAAGCTAGATAGTAGAACATTAAATGTAAGAATAAGTTAAAGAGTTTCTTCCTTCGCCAATTATAACTTACCGTGGAAGTCGCCAAGAGCTGCAGGAAAAAATGCCCATCATATTAAACATAGTGGTTGGTACATAGTTATAAGGTTGATTAAGTGGCATACATGCACTACGCATGCTCAATGTGAGCCATCCTTCACGTATCTCAATCTATGGCATTTATAATAGGAAAACGTCATTTAAAGCTACAGTTTAAGGATCATATGCCTAGAAATACGTGTATGTTGTTCTCATTTCTGTGTTATCTGCCACAACAATAATATAAAAGATCTCCTTACAATACAAAATGTATTTTACTGGATATATCTGTCATGCCTGTATTACTTTGTCCATTTAGTGTTATGAAATTCTAAAATCATAAACTTGAATTATTCAATAAATATTTCAATTCTATCATTGTCCATTTGCCAAATAAACAGGAATGACAGGACACAAGAATCAAAATAAAAAATAAAGTAATATTCAGAGAAAAGAAACTTAACCTATTCAAAGGAACATTACAAATCTATATAAAATAATATTTTATTTACATATCATTTTAATTCATCAATTTTCAATATATACTTATTGATTTACCATTATAAAATTGTTATTTTCATATAAATACACATGCTTGAAGAGGATTAAATGTAATTTTAAATAATGTTTACCATGTTTACACTAAATTTCTTATCAATTTCATATACATTTATATAACGGACTGAATACAGTCTTAATAATTCAATTTCACAAGTAAATAGAAATGTTGACAAAGTATCCAAACTATCGAAATCGAACACCTTGTCACGTCAGACTGGTAGTGACATGATCGATCATGGACTTGTATCAATTATCCCAAAAACAACTTTTTTACACAACAGATTAAATGTAAAGTGCTTGACATGTATGACCTTTTGAGAACATTTGAAATCAGGTTATCTCTGTGACAATTCAAATAAACTGAAATCTCTTTGGTAAATTAAATACCATTTTGATCTGAGATAAGCATACATGAATCAACACCATTGGTAGAGTTTCAGGAGGCTTGAAATATTGTACATTTATACACGTCAGTGGTATCTTTTTAAGATCAGTACATAGAGTTTAATATAATGTTTGTGCTCAAACAATATTAAACAGAAGAATTTAAATGGTATTTTAGTTTGCCATTAAATTGATTTAGATTATTTCACAAAAATTCAAATTGGTCATGCAAAAGAGAATTTTTCTTATTCATTTATCAGATGCATTTTTACAACAATCTCCAAGGCATTAAATTTGCAAATCCCATATTTGCAAACATACATGAAGGAAAAGAGCATGTTCTTACTAATTATATATATACATGATATATGTATGTCTTGATTAATCATGTTGATAAATGTTCAAACGCTTTTGTGCTATTTCATGGCGTTAATTTTTTATTCATTGTTATTGGTGGAGGAAGCCAGAGTGCCCAAAGAGAACCTCTGAATATACATGTACATGTATTTTAAATTTACTAGTAGTTATTCAGTATGAACGGGAACAAATATATCAATGGCACACTAGCTAAATTTGTTTTGCATGCACACGTATAAAATTGCGGTTTTATCCAACACAATCATAGGTTTGAAGTTGTTTTCAATTTAGATTTGTATATATATATATATATATATACATATAAGTCTAAATTGAAAACAACGCTCAAATCTATGATTGCATTGATAAAACGGCACTTTTATACATGTGCATGCTAAACAATTCTTGGTAGAGGGTCTAAATACAGCACAAACAACATTTTCCAAAAGACAAAAAGTGAAAAGTATAATTTAACAAAACTCATTTGACTAGCAGGTTGAACAACAGATGTTCTTAAACCCTGCTGACTGCCATTGCGATTGCCAAATATACGGATCACCAGATGTAGCAAAATGGATCTTAATTATGAATTTAATACCAAACAGAAAACAATAAACTTGCGGTTGATGGTATACCGCAAACATGAGGTGCAAAATTTGTACATCATATCAGGATTTCGACAATTAATGTCTCTTCAGTGATGTTAGGAATCGAAATGGTATTTGGAAGGCCATATAATTTACCTCAATTAAGGATAGACTCTTGAATTTTGAAGAGTCGAAATAGGATGTACAGATTATGTAAACCCGAAGGCAATTATATAATACAAGCCCAAACAAACAAATATAAATAAGTCTAAATTGAAAACAACGTTCAAACCTGATTGCGTTTGATAAAATCTGCAATTTTTATACGTGTGCATGCAAAACAATTTCTTGGTAGAGGGCCCAGGTCTAAATACAGAAGTATTCTTTTGTTAATACAGTATTAATAAAGATACATGTATTGTAGAAGCATTTGTACATTCTTTAGTTTTGTATTATTTGATTGCTATTTTAATAAAACCCTGCACCTCCTTTTCACGCTTTGTTTTGGTTACGGACAACAGCCAATCAGATTGTCTTATTTGAATCTTGCTTTGTCTGGGATATTTTTATCTACCAATCAGCACTGACTTTTCAAATTTCCCGGTTTAACCTAATCCAATAAATTCAATCAAATTTATCTTGCACAGTATGCATCCCAGCATCTCACAACATTCAAAAATTTTGCAAGCAGCAAGCAAGTTATATGTCAAATCATGCATAATCTTTATTTCTTTTCCCACCCACCACTCCATTATTTTCTAGTTTTGTGCATTTTGACTCTTTTGTGCATTATTGTAGTTTTAAAATTTTGTCCGCAGTGTCTTTAGATTTTATATTACTATGGAAAACCACAGTTTGACTTAATTACACTTTCAGTTACTCAATTTTAAAAATTTTGTTTTATCATGCATATACATTTGTACATGCACATGTATTGTATATTTCTTGCCTTATTTGAAATTTTAACTATACTTAACAAACTGTGGTTAGTTTTTCCCAAACCTGTCTTTGATTACATTTATATATTATTTCACCATCACTTTATGTTCTACTTAGCCACTGTATCTATGCCGGTTACTGATGTGGTGTATCCAACCTTGATGTATAAGTTTAAAATACATCAAATGTTGGCAGTGAGGCAAAGAAGAAGTAATGCTGTGTCCTGGCATTGATATATGCTCCTTTACATTGCATCTTATTATATCTACATGTCATCGGGTGCTGTGTGGCCTAGGTTGGATGCCTGTAAAGGGGGTCCTCTCAATGTTTCCTAAGATTAATAGCACAAACAACATTTTCCAAAAGACCAAAAAAAGTGAAAAAGTATATTTTAACAAAAAGCATTTGACTAGCAGGTCGAACAACGGATGTTCTTAAACCCTGCCGTCTGCCCTGGGATTGCCAAATACACGGATCACCAGATGTAACAAAATGGATCTTAATTATTAATGTAATACCAAACACGCTAGTGATTTTAATACAAGCTGTCAGGACAAATGTTCATTTATGTGTTAATGTTGATAAGTATAAAGAGTTAAGATTTTATGTTTGCTCTATCTGAGTTCTCTAGTCATACACCAATGTATGTACATGTAATGTATACATTTGTGTATGTATGTGATTTATAAATTTTATCATGGTTATATCACTAGTTTTTAAATATAATATATTAATCAAAATATTATTTGCACCTGAAGAGTCTCTTTGAATAAACATATATATTTATCAATTCAAAGGATTCTCCTGGTGTTATGTGAAATGTAAAGGGTTTTTCTAAGTGCACTTTGAATGTCACATAAAGTTTTCAACTACTCTTATTCTCACACAACTGTAAGCATTCTGAAGTAAGCTTTTAATCTTCTTATTTGCTTAAAGATTCTTTTGTGTGGGAATTTGATTAAATAGATGAGAAATGGACTCTTACTGTCAAATCAAAAATAGATCAAGGTGAAAATTATTTAAAGGCTTGTCATTTACTGAACATAATGCTTTATTACAATGTATGATTAATAACGTACATGACATATATATATGTACATTGTATGTATGAAAAAAATCTGGATTAAAATAATAATACAACTCATGCTTTATTCAATGATCTTTTCATTTATTTTCCTGAATTTGTTTGAAAGTTTTAATTTTGGATAACAATTTTCAAAGTGGGCACATTTTCATTTCATTATTCATAAAACATTGTAAAATGACTACATCTTTGCAAAGAAAAACAACAAATGTTCCATTCTTTCAAGGAGTTTGAAATAAAATACATTGAGCAAGCTATTTAAAAATACTATTAAATCACATGTATCTATATTTTGTAAACATAAAAAAGTCCCTGCCAAGTTTTTCTCTCTCAGAAAACTCTTATACATGACATACATGTATATATACATTTTGTAATTGCTCTGATTTATGCAATTGTTTTTGGTACAAAATGTATTCCTTTGACATTACATGGAGTAAAATCATGTTATTCTAAGAACTTTGATAACCATTGATAATAGGCAAATCAAGTGTCTGAAACTTATGCATATGTTTATGTTTTAAACTTTATGTACAAGAACTTTTTTAGATAAAGAACTTTTAATCTATGTAAATGTTTTGTAAGATTTTTCAGCTGCATGAAATTAACCATATTTGAAAAAGCAAGAAAAGTTATTCTGTAATTGTAAACAATGACATCTGACAGAGGGTCGTTCTTGCTTTTTATCAGATATCCACATCAAATTTTACTTTTTAAATGGATAAACTTGTCAATTTTCTTTACCATGTTTACCTTTCTTTTATTATACATGCTATTTAAGAAATTTGAGAAACTTTATAAAGGTAAAAACAAAAATTGTATAGGCTTTCAAAATTCAAATTATAGATTTTCAGTGTTCAGTGTCTATCAAAAGTTTTTTCAATAAAATTCTTTTACCAATTGTTAAATAGTTCTGATCGAAATCTATATGAAAAGTTTTTATCTGAATACTTCCAGAAGAATAAATGTTAAACTGCTCAATGATATAATAAAAACATGAAAGGCAATGACCAAATGATCAGTTCTTGAATCAATACTGTTCAAAAACTTATTCATATTTTCTCATAGTCATATACAATCATGACAATATTGCAATGTACATTTGTACCTTGGCTGGCTTTTGAGACAGTTACATGTACATGTATGTACAAAATGTATAACAAGTCCTTAAAACATCAAGGGAAAATTCAAATAATAAGTGAAAGTGGCAAACATGTCATTTTTAATATGTAATATGTACATGTATTATACATCATTTTTGTACGTGTACATGTACATGCACAATGTATGTCTTATGCATGATACAATTTGTATCTATAAACTCAATGTAATATGAATCCCATCTCATTTTTCACAAAGATTATATGTATCTGTAACTTTAAGGTTAATCAATTGTGTACAAGTTTTGCTACATGCATTTATATTACACATGCAATGATTGTAACTTTGCGAACAAATTTTACTTTACCAGTGGAAAAAGAATGTGTGGTATAACATGTGCATATAATTATTCTTCCTTAGTTTATTTATTTTGTATTTGCATTGTATCATATATACGTCAAATTTATTTGTTCAGTGTATATTCACTGGTGTTAATATGTCCTTTGATTGAGTTAAGCTATTTCAGTTGATATTTTATAGTGTGTCTTTCTATTTTGTGATGGTACACTATTTTCAGAAAAAGGGTGAAGGTTTGGTACCATTAAAACGTTTAAACCCGCTGCATTTGTTTGCACCTGTCCTAAGTCAGGAATCTGATGTTCAGTAGTTGTCGCTTGTTGATGTGGTTCATAATATAAGTGTTTCTCGCTTTTTATATAGATTTTCCCGCTTGAATGGTTTTACACTAGTAACTTTTGGGGCCCTTTATAGCTTACTGTTCGGTGTGAGCCAAGGCTCTGTGTTGAAGACCATACTTTGACCTATAATGGTTTACTTTTATCAGGGTTCGACACTAACGGTAGTCCAGTAGTCCGGTGCCCCCCTAAAATCTAGGAGGACTACCCAAACATGGTAAATCAGTAGTCCTGTGGACCACCTGAAATTTTGTGTATGATCTGGCTATTTCAATGCTAAAAAATGTAAAGTCCTCCTAATAATTTTACATTTTTCCAAAACAGTGATGGCATTGGTAGTAATGTACATAATTTTTTCATATTTATGTTTTGATATTATGAAAGCACTTTTGAGATCCAGATTTCTGATTAGAATCATCACAGTGTTTGTAACGCACGTGGTTTTCAATGTAATAAGTACCATCATTGTTTCTGTTTCTTTCCTCCCGAAAAGTACCTTTCAGGTTGAAAATGTCTGACAACCAAAATATACGTGAAAAACTTCAAAAAGACAGCAAAGGTCAGCAATAAAACGTACATGTGTTAAAAACATCCCAATTAGGATAAACAAATTTCATCCCCCCCTCCCCTCCAAAAAAAAAAAATGGTGGAGGTAGTTTTGAAAAAAGACAACAATATCACTGAATTTTTTTGAAGGCTTTCCTGTTAAAAAAACCATATGTATGCCATTCAAAACAGTATTAAAGGCATTTTTTTTCAGGAACTTATCCACTAAATGGATTTTAATAGTGATGATGAAGATGACCTCTACTACACAAACAACGACATTGTATCACTTCAACAAAAATCTTATAAACTGTTTGAAGAATTAATGAAAAATTAAAACATTGACTGATTTTTATCCTTTTTTTCTAAGTAATTCTGGAATAAAAGGTCAAATAACTCCTCCAAACAAGGCCTTAGAAATTGTCTCAGATTGCAGGATTTTGCATCTCATTTTCAAAATTTTCTTGGGAAAGTTCAGGAAAAATAAAATTGATTCACTGAATGTTAACTTTTATCTGAAAAAACAAAATATTTTCAAAACTCAAATGAACATTTGTGTGCTTTTGAGGTGCTCAGATGGCAGGAAATTGCATCTTATTTTTAAAAATTTTCTTGGGGGCATGCCCCAAACCCCTAGCTAATTCGGGCTGCGTTGCGGCCCTTAACAGTGATAGAGGTGGCCTACCAGGACTACCCCAATTATTTTGGTAGTCCTGTGGACTACATATCCTCTAATGTTAGTGTCTAACCCTGTTTATAAATTGTTACTTGGATGGAGAGTTGTTTCATTGGCACTCATACCACATCTTCTTATATCTATATACATGCATGTACAACTATAGCTAAAGTCAGCTTTCACAATCAATATATCAAGCCTGTTTGCACTTGACAGGCCAGTAAAAATGTACAAGGGCCAGGAACAAGTTTCTTAATACATATTAATTAGGGGAAACAACCCATATACATGTGAATATATAGAAATTTTGTGAAAAACCCTTATTTTTTATCCTGTAGCTATAGCATGATGAAGTTCAAGAGTTTTGTACAGATTTGGCAGAACATGTTTTTCTAAATATTTCAGTTCTACCAAAGATGAAACAGTTTTCTGACTAGCAAGATTCAATGTATTTATACTTACACAGTAACTGTTTGAATATTTTTATTGTGACCATTTGGTAGAGACGGCACAGTAACTTTAGTAGGTGCTTTTCCAGCTGATCTTTTTCCAGATGCTACTCTAGGTGTTTTAAATGAGTCTTTTTCATGCTCACTTGAATTTTCAGATTCTGATCTCCATGCAATATTGTGCATCAATGCTTCCTTGGAAAGTTTATACTTATAGGCTAAACTAGCAACATCTTTGTGTTGGTGATGATTGTGTTTAGTGCAGGTATGAGAACCTGATGAATGAGGGATGGGGTTAGAAGTACATTTACAAGCACCATTTGAGAGGGAGGTAGTTTCTCTACGTGTGTAACTAAAGGCTGCAGTAATAAGAGGCTGTGATGTTGACACAGTATATGGTTGATTGCAATGACTGCATATATTCTGACCAGAATTCTGAGAATATATATTTCCTGATGCAGTCGTATTGTTTTGTGCACTTGTTGTTACTGTAGTATTTTGAACTGCTATTTTCCTGGGTTCATTGGATTCTTTTTGGGCTACTGTTTTAATTCCACTCAACTGAGAATTTTCTTCTCTATATTGTTCAATATATGATTGGTGGTAAGGATAATGTTTGAACACGAAACTGTTTTGAATCAAGTTTTTTAATCGTGTTTGTTCTCTCCATGAGTAAGTTATTGGTTGTTGAGTTGGCTTTTCTTTTTCCAACTTGCGTAGAACACACTTTGAACTGCTAAACCATCCAGTAACATCATCATTCCTTGTCACTTTTATAGTTTTTGGCACCTTTAACTCAGTGTTTCCTTTTGATTCAACCATGTAATCAGTCAACCACAACTGATCATCAATTTCCAGTAATTTATTTTGTATCTGTCGATCCAAAAATATATTGAGATCATGATTGGAAGGGGATTTTGCTCTTGTTGCTGAGTTCATGGTTACTCAACTCACAGTTTAGTTTAATTTAAAAATATGTTTTCTATTTTGTCATGACATTTCCTTTCATTAACTACCAGTTTAAAACCAAAATGATTGTAAAATCACAAGCAATTTATCAATAACTTCCGTTTTTCCATATATCCAATTGAACAAAGCTGCTGCAGTCTCCCGACACATGTGCCCGTTCCTCCATTTTCAAACAATGATTGTTGGCATGACCATCCCTCTTGGCTCTTACTTTTTGTTTATCTCCCTAATTTTTAAAAAAATGCTCTGCAAGTCCAAAATTCAAACACGAAGATTATTATGGAATAATTTTGGCGTTTTCTGTTTACTAAATTGCCTTTTATGAGAAGTGCAAAAGATTAATTAAAATGCAATTATCTTAAAACAATAATAAGAGGGAGTGAATAGAACAGCATCGTAAATGTTTTGTTATGATTTACGACATTAAAAATCAACATTGTTAATCGTAAAAATGTATAATTAATATAGTATTTTCACTTTTTACTTAAGATTTTTCTTAAAATGCAATATAAATTCCTTTGTTTTTTAAAACTTATTTATGTACGACATTAATCTAACAAACGCTTGACAGAGTGAATATTTGCCTTACCAGCAAACGCAAAAGAGATTCCAAGTACCTTTACATTTATTACGGAGGCTGCGCACTGGGAATTGCATTCCAAGATGGTGGCTGCTGATATAAACAAATACACACGCCGGTAAATAAGCGTGTTTTGTAAGATAAATGCAACCTTCCTATGCCATCATCAATTCTATTTAACTCTATGCCAATGAGTGTTTTCTCTTTCAAATTACTCAGAATTAATAATGGCAAATAGATATTTTAGATGCTGATTCTGGATTTATACAGTTGCTATGGTTTATTCAGGGTAAATAATAATCAAGAAGTAATGATTAACCGTGTTTTCTTCATTAATCATACATCTGCATAACAACTTAAGTTGTTATGAAAACACACCATCTATGTTATATTTAAATTATGCATGAATTTGATATACAGTAAGCCAAGAAAGTAGAAATGTAAACATGGATGTGTTAAACAAATTCCACACTCAACTTTATGCACATACTGATAATTACTGCTGTAACAATTGTCCTGTCAACACAAGTAAGTTGATAAGAAGCATATCTTCTGAAATATGTAAAAGTGGTTAATTACAATAGCACTGTAATTTGCATCAGTATAATCATGAAAATGGCTTGGGGAGAACTCTGTATAATTTTGAACATCTGGATGGTTTATGAATACCCATGCTATATCAATCTTTAAAGACGCAAATGTTACAAAACACCTGTCCTACCTCCATGACAAATATGTTGTCCCCACAGATAAAGCCCCAATTCAAACAGCATCCATTTTGTGTGTAAATCTTGTTTACATAAACTGCTTATTAAATGAATAAGGTATCGACAATTCACTTGGAAATTCAACATATACTCCCACAACGCTTACCAAGGTGGAAATCCAGGATCATCATAGGTCTGTTCTATGTTCTTTTGGAATTTCAGCCTGACTGGATCTTCCTTCGCTGTATTGGATACCTTAACTACATAAGTGTCCTTTCAAACAATGTTATATTGCTGGGTGTTCTTTCATCAGCAATCAAAGCTGGGCTTCAAAGTTGAAGACAGTGTTTTCCCCAGGCTGTTCAAGCATTGCGGTACCGCTACGCATAAATTTCGACCGCCATGCTTTCATCATTGCCGCAATGCATCCCGCTATGTGTGAAAATATAACTGTGTAAAATATTTATTATCGATTTTGAAAGTGAAGTGACAAGTGACCACACTCCACATGCGTTTTAAATTCATCCGACTGATAATTGGATACATCACGTCGCGTGCCGGATTTTACAACCTTCTTGATTAGTTGGTTATATATCGAGACTTCGGTTACATAATAGAAGTTGCCAGTTAGCTGATAAATAAATAGTCAGATTAATCTCCAATGCATATCTTTCTGTGCTGGATAAAAAGTTTAACCTTTTCCAGTATAAATTTCACCTTAAAACGGGTGTTTGACATCGTTATTTTACTGTGATCTTTAAAAGGTAGAAATTTAAAATTTGGTATAGTCTCTGGTATTATAAAATAAAACTAACGTAATTTCACCGATAATGGACAAAACTTTTGTTTTAATAAGTTTCGCAGTTTTTCATCAGCTATAGTTACATTGATGAATTATTTTTGATTGGTCACAACAATCAGTTATTTTAGATTAGTCGCGTTGATTGATTATATCAAAGAATACACATCACCGCCACCGGCCGAGAAAAGATGTGTCGTATGAAATATTTAAAAGATTTGATAGAAAACTTTCAAAACATACGTAGTTATTTACGGAAATATTGTTTTAATAAACTTGTGTTGTTCTATTTTTATTTGAATGGGTCACATGAAGCTTAAGTGTAGCGGATTCATTTGCTGTTTTTACACAAGTGGGGCTAAATTTCTTTCACTTGCAAGATAGGATTTTACAATTATAAAGAGTTATAAATAAATCGGACAGGGATGTGTTTAAAAAAATAGTTACAAATTGTCATGAAATAAAATGTCAGCTTAGCTTCCAAACAATGTCATCCGTATGTCAGGTATTCTTTATTGACGACTTCTGTAATTAACGTATTAAACTTTGTTTTATTGTTTCCTGTAAAATCTCTGTGAAGCAATGATGACATTCAAAGTTTTATTTAACAACTTGCTGTTGATGCTGAAACCATTCTATCAGCAAACTGAGGACACTATTAGTGAAAGAATGTAAAGACATGACATTTAGGCAGACAATGAACAAAGTTGCCAGTATTAGAACTTTGTATCCTTGTCTGTCTAAGTATGCAACAATGAGTCTTCCATTGCCAGTTTCAACAGCTGATTATGAAAGGTGTTTTCATGCTTGAACAGAGTTAAAACACCTTTGAGAAAAAGACTATGCCAAAAAGTGCTGAATTGCTTAATGCAAATATATCAATTGAAGGACCAAAGGAGGAAGATCTTGATTTTGAAAATGTGTGGTGACCTTTGGAAAGTTGAAGAGGAAGATATCAACAAAATAATGTGTACATGGCATTTATTTGTAAATAACTGTTGCAGACTGGATTATTTTATTATTGTTTATAAAGTCTTTCATTAATTCCTCTCATCTGTAATAAATACTTTAAAGTTCCGTGACTTATATGAATTGCTGTACCTGTAATAAAACAATTAGATTGGTATATGGCTTTAAACATATAAATTATGTAGTGTTACTAATTCTGGAAAAAGAAGCGTCGCGCGCCGCGTTGCAAATTCACCATGGACCCACCATGCATGAAAAATTTTCTAGGGAAGACACTGGAAGACTGCCAGCAGAAACCCTGAACAATCAGCATTCTCATGGGAACCAACTGTGCTTCTCTTCTTGTTGACTTGTTCCTTATTCATTTGTGGCTGACTCAGGGGTTCAAATTAGCGGTGGTCTGAGGTCCGGGACCTTCCACTATTGCAATCAGACTTTCATTTTGGTTACTACCTACGCCTGATGGACCTTCTTTATTATTCATGACAGCGATGATCATTTTTGTTCAACCGCTAGCTTTATACCGAAAATCGCCAACAAGTAATGTGTAAATCCGAGTAAAATCATATCTGACTGACAAAAACAACATTGAAAAACAGTGGATGCCATAAACCGGAAATGAAGACAATTACAATACCGGATCAGATTCCGGTGGCGGATAAGGGTAAATTCGGGTTTGCCGATCAAATACAATAAAAAATCATAATTCCAGGCAGGTGATAAAATACATCACAATCCAATAAAATGTGACAGTAATTTTCTTCCATCATTAATAAATGTTGATATTACATGTTGATATTTTTATAGTGTAAACATATTACATGTACTACAATTCCAAGAAGTAATTTCTTCTTAATTTTGAAGGGCCAGTATTAAAAAATCTGGAAGTTTCTTACTTTATTTTCACAGAGGAACTAATATAACAGTGCAACTAGATATGATACACTTAATCACTAAACAGCTTTGAATTTGAACTGTTACTTTAATTAAACTCCGTTTGGTGAACCAACGCCTGTGTGAATCATTTCGATAGAGTCCCTGAAGTGGATACCTTGGTATGCAGGGTTGTCAAATTATGCAAATGAATGCAACATTTAAATAATACTCAAAATTGACAACAACACTTCAAATGGTCTGCAATTTTATTTGCTATGGTCTACATGTTTCGACTGCAAAGGCAGGCGTCATCAGGACAATTTTCATACAGAAATTAATTACTGAAGTACTCAAAGTGGTACAGTGAATTTGACATTGTCAAGGTGAGAGAAACAATGAAAAGTGAAAGTAGCAATAAAGAGTTATAAATAGATAAGATAAATATAGAAAAATAAAGTTTGTTTACAATGCCTAGATTGAGTTCGTTTTACTTTTATATGATACATGACATTGTTCTAAAGGCTTGATATCTAAATGGGAAGATCGTCCATTTAGATACCAAGCCTTTAGAACAATGTCATGTATTTTCTATATTTATCTAAGATTCTGAAGTAGTGTGAGCCCTGAGATAATGGTATAATTAGTAATTAACTACCAATGTTTTAGACAACATATGTACACCCACCCACAGTGACACCCTCCCCAATACCAAAAAAAGATTATTTGAATTCATAATATATATACAAGATAATTACATTTATTATTAAACATGTTATACAACAGTGACACTGACAATGAAACAAACTAACCTAACACCAAAAGCACATTAATTTTGTATCTTACTGATTTATGAAATATTTCAAGTAAAAGTAGGACCTGGAATTTAGGTTGAGGACCTTTCAGTTTTGAGTGTCAAAGGTCCTGGACCTTCCTGTACCAAATGTTAATTTGAACCCCTGCTGACTTCATGCAGGAACATCTTAGGAAGAAAGAAAAGAAGTTAGCCTTTTCCTTTAACTTCATTTTCCGCCAAATTGATGACCTGCTCTAACTAGACAACTCAAAAAATTTGGTACTATCATGACTATGTTGAAAACATCTTTCCCATGGACAGTGTTCCAGCTAGGTCGTTTTCACAGGGCGGTCCGCCCGCCCTTCCCTGAGTGCCGCCTTGTGCCTTTTAAAGACGCCCTGTCCTTTTTCAGAAGTCCATGCCATTATATTGCCGTAATCAGACTAAATAATTTTTTTTTGTAATAATTTTTTTATGAAAATACAATTATTCTACCTGTTTTCATATTTATGACAAGTTTATGACCCTCAGCTAATTAACATTTACAGCAGGTGTAATAAGTTGTGATTACAGTTAATCCGCTTATCGACATCGGATGGGTCATTAATCCGTTAATTAAACTTCATAATTATTGACCATTGTAATAATTTTTATCATTAAATTCAGTTAGTCAGCATTTCAATTTCAATATTTCTCAAAACATGACAATTAGTGTTTTGTTTATCCTAAGATCGTCTGTTGTTGTGATGTCAAAGATATTTTTTTTTAAATTGATCTTTTAAAATGGTTTTAATCCAGAAGAAAGTAAAAAACATTGCTTGACTGTACCTTTCACTGAATATCTATATCCAAATGAAATAAATTAAAGCTGTAATCCATGATCACAAATTGAATGCTTTGTTTGCATTTGTTGAAAACCATGTGCTTTTTTGGCGGGAAAATTCGGAAAACCCATTGACAAGAAACAGTTACATTTCATTGTTATTTATAGACAGTAAGAATTTCATTTTGATTAACTGCTAAGAATATTTCATTAAAAATGAATACTTTCTTGGGGTGCAACTGATACTTTAATACTCTACATCTAGGAGTGTGTAAAATAGAAAAAAAGGGGGGTTATATATTTTTTTTATATATAATATTAAAAATATAAGTTTACCAGTCTGATCAGACATGGTTAAATGGATTTTCATTCTGAAAAACTCAATGTGGTTTATTAATTCCTTTATTATTTCTATCATAATCAGAAACAAGCTACATGTATTACATGTAGGCATTTCAAACATATATTATTGCCTTGCCCTTTATAAGAACATTCATGACTATTTATAAGTATGTGCCTCTGCATTACAACTTAACCTTAGACAGACCATGCATCAAAAATTTTCTAGGGAAGACTGAGCTAGTAATATACGTCCTTGGACCCTTTAATACTGTTACCCAAAATAAGGTTGATTTTCATCTAGCATCAAAACTCTTTGCTGAAACCCCTGCAGTTTACTTAAGACAATGTTTGACATGCCCTTTTGAAATATCAAACATCGTGCTAAAGTGCCCTTTTCATGATTGGCTCCTGCCCTTTTGAAATCCTACATGTAGCTGGAACACTGATGGAACTTGTGATAAAGGATACATGTACATTAGATACAGTTAAGTCTGCCTCATATCTTGACTTACATCTAGAAATTGACAATAAGGGTCCTTTGAAAACAAAACTTTACAACAAAAGTGATGATTTCAGCTTCCCAATTGTGAACTTTCTATTTCTATTTAGCAACAGTCCATCCGCATCTGATTACAGAGTATATATCTCCCAGTTGATACAATATTCTAAGGCTTATATTTCCTATCATGATTTCCTTGATATCCTTGATAGAGGGTTGCTGCTCGCAAGGAAGCTATTAAACCAAGAGTTCCAAGTGGTGAAGTTGAAATCATTCCTTCGTAAATTTTATGGAAGCTGGTTGACTATTAAGGAATATCTGTTTCACAGATGACAACAGTTATGTTCCAATTGTCGTTACTATTATCCTGTTCCCTTTTCCCCTAATATGCCTACCAAATTAGACTTTTCACTAGGTTCATACTTACATGAGCAACTCGATGATTGCCACATGTGGAGCAGGATCTGTTTACCCTTCTGGAGCACCTGAGGACACCCTGAGTATTTGGTGGGGTTCCTGTTGCTCAGTCTTTAGTTGTCTATGTTGTGTTTTGTATACTGTTGTTTCTCTGTTGGACTTCTTTTTTTTAGCAATGGCGTTGTCAGTATAATTTTGACTTATGAGTTTGAATGTCCCTATAGTAGCTTTCGCCTCTCTTTTACATGCGCTACTAGATAACTAAACCTGAGACAAACTTAAACTTTTAACTAATGTGCCCACCATTTTTGTCAACCCTGCAACATTTATGACACAAAAGGGAGACGTAGTGATCCTAGATTCAGGCATTGGCAGCGTCAACATTTAGGTTCAGCCTGTGGTTAAAGTCTTTTAGACATCAATAGCTTTGTCAACCTTCATGGAATTTTATGAAATTTAGACGGAAGCTTGTTTATGACCAAAATATAGTATCCACAGCAAAAATTTTGAAAAATATTTATTTTCGTTTTTCTGTATTTTACTGATAAGTGGACATAGATTTTTTAATAGTTAACATTCATATTCAGTCTGAGGTTAAAGTTTTTCAGTCAACAATAACTTTGTCAAACCTTCACAGAATTTTATGAAATTTGGACAGAAGCCTGTTTATTACCCAAAGACAGTATCCAGGGCAAAATTTTGAAAACATTTATTTTCATTTTTCTGTATTTTACCAATAGATGGATTTAGTTTGTTACAGTTTACATGTACATTCAGGCTCAGTCTGAGGTTAAAGTTTTTCAGTAAACAATAACTTTGTCAAACCTTCATGGAATTTTATAAAATTTGGACAGTTCTAAGCTTGTTAATGACCAAAATACAGAATCCAGAGCCAAATTTTGAAAATATTTATTTTAATTTTCAGTATTTTACTGATAAATGGGCTTAGTGGTTTCTTTTACAGTTA
>JAASAO010002917.1:0-25178 GCA_017311375.1 Mytilus coruscus | reverse complement strand
CACGGTATAAGTTGTGTTTAAGTTAAATAGAAATCTACTTACCGTGGAAAATTGAGACAACTTTAAGTCGATGTGTATGGCGTTAAACACCCACAAACTGTATATACTTCTTATAGCTTCAACTTTGTTTCGTCCGCTTTTTGGAGTCTTTATAATAATTAAAAAATGTTATAAATTGCAAAATAAATGTCAAATATACTTTTATTTTTTCAATAGGAGGAAGAAATTCGCTATCACTTCCTCATATTCCCATGAATTAAGTTATTATTTTACATCCGACCAATCCCTATTTCAAAACCAATTGATTGCCATAGTTTGCACTGATTTCCATAAATAATATCATGGTCAATTAAACACTACTTCAAACGAAAGATCTAAAGATAGAGGGCAACTGTATAGGTAAGGGAAGATAATCAGATACAAAATTTAGAAAAATATCTTTTACATAGTAATACTTCTTTAATGAAACATAAGGATTTAAAAGACAAAAAAAAAAAAAACACACTTTAAAATATATATGTAGATACAACAAAACGTAAATCAGCTACGATAAAAGGCATAAGAAAGAGATAAGTTCCAGATTTCTGAAGTGTTATGTTTTCTTCCTTAACTTAAGGAAATGAATAAATTTTACCAATAGGTTCTTGGAATAAAAAACCTCGAAGCTCTGAGAAGCCTTTTATCGCCACAGGATTTTTGCATAAAATGAAACAAAACAAAAACTCTTTGTGTTGAATGGAAACTCGGTCTAATGAAAGTGCGAATCGAGAAAACCGTTTCTTATGCGGAGTTGCGATATTTTGTTTTGTAAACGAGATGTTTGTGGGAAAATTTCAGACGAGTGTTTACATTTTAAGAACGAAAGTTGATTTATTCGGTAAGTTATTGATTTTCCTTTTCAAAACGGAGACGTATTTCATAAGAGTATGAAATCAGAGAACTATATTTTAATTAGATTGTAGAGGGGCAAGGGGGTTCCAATAACAACTGATAACAAGGAATTGAAAAGGATTAAAACAGATAACAGTTAATGAATAATTAAAATCAGTCGGGTGCAGGACAAATCCAGTATATATCTTATTATAATCCTTTGTAATGAATTCCATTTTCTATGAACATGTTTTTAGAGTTATATATCTAGAATTGGTTTACTCAATGTATGATAATATTTTTTGTTATGGAATACTTTTTCAGCATTTATTTTTGTACTTTTAAAGAAGCTCACATGCTTGTAATTTAAATAGTGAGTGTATTCTTAGAAAAGAATCGCAGAGCTGAGTCTGTGTTCCTTATTATATAAAAGGTGTTTAGGTTAACTGGTCGTATGGAACTAGGACTTAATTGCCATCCTCATCAGGTATCCCTGGCCATATGTTTTCCTTTTTGTTGAGTCTGCGACTTTTGTCGCAAAAGCGAAACATAGTGATCACACATTCCGTCGGTGGCGTCGTCGTCAGGGGCATCCACAAATATTCACTCTGTGGTTAATGTTTTTAAAATTTGAATAACTTTCTTAAAATATCCTGGATTTCTACCAAACTTGGACAGAAGCTTGTTTATGATCATAAAATAGTATCCAGAAGTAAATTTTGTAAAAAAAATAATCCTATTTATCCGTATTTTACTTATAAATGGACTTAGTTTTTCTGCCAGTTTACATTACATTCACTCTGTGGTTAAAGTTTTAAAAATTTTAATAACTTTCTTAAACTATCCTGGATTTTAACCAAACTTGGACCAAAGCTTGTTTATGATCAAAAGCTTGTATCTAGAAAGAAATTTTGTAAAATTTATTTCTTGTATTTCCATATTTTACTTATAACACGATTGTATAAATGGACTTTAATAAGTTTTTCTTTCAGTTAACATTACATACAGTCTGCAGTTAAAGTTTTAAAACATTTATTAGATTCATAAACCATCGTGGATTTTTCCCAAACTTGGACAGAAGCTTCTTGCAATCAAAAGATTGTATCTTGAGGAAATTTGTATGCCCCCGCCGTAGCGGAGAAGGCATTAAGTTTTACCCTTGTCCGTCTGTACATACGTCCGTCCGTACGTCCGTACGTCCCAAAGTTGGTTTCCGTTCTCTAACTTCAGTTTGCCTCAACCAAATGTTATGAAACTTATACACAATGCTTATTACCACAAAACACAGATCAAGTTTGAATTTTGGTGGTGTCACTGTAACCGTTCTAAAGTTATGCCCCTTAACAAACGAAAAAATTGCTGAATTTTTCGTTCCCGTTCTCTAACTTTAGTTTGCCTCAACCAAATGCAATGAAACTTATACACAATGCTTATTACCACAAAATATAGATCAAGTTTGAATTTTGGGGTTGTCACCAAGTTTTCTAGAGTTATGCCCCTTTACAAATGGAAAAATTGCTGAATTTTTCGTTTCCGTTCTCCGAGTAAATTAAGTTTGCATCAACCAAATTTTATGAAACTTATACACAATACGTATTACCACAAAACTCAGATCAAGTACAAATTTGGGTAGGGTCACTTTTACTGTTCTTCAGTTATGTCCCTTTATGACTGTATATGATATGCAAGCAGGGCAACATCTGTGTCCCATGGACACATTCCCCATTTATTTAATAACTTTTTACCCATTTTGTTGAGCCTGCGAGTAACATCAAAAGTAGGCGAGACACTAGTATTGGGTTCTGCGGAACCCTTACGAATTTTTTTAATATTTTAAAAGAAGTGTTCGAATTTAATATGCACATACAGGGAAACAAGGATCGTTATCCCTATACGTAAAAATCAAGATAATTCTAAATACATGTTCATAGAAAAGGAATTTATTACAAAGGATAATAATAATATATACTGTAATGGTCCTGGACCCAACTAATATTAAAATGTTTATGTGATGATCTGTGATTAAATATAAGAAGATGTGGTATAAGTGCCAATGAGACAACTCTCCATCCAAGTCAAAATTTATAAAAGTAAACCATTATAGGTCAAAGTACGGTCTTCAACACGGAGCCTAGGCTCACACCGAACAGTAAGCTATAAAGGGCCCCAAAATTACTAGTGTAAAACCATTCAAACGGGAAAACCAACAGTCTAATCTATATAAAACGAGAAACGAGAAACACTTAAGAACCACATCAACAAACGACAACTACTGAACATCAGATTCCTGACTTAGGACAGGTGCAAACAAATGCAGCGGGTTTAAACGTTTTAATGGTACCAAACCTTCACCCTTTTCTTAAATAATAATGTAACATCACAACATAGAAAGACACACTATAAAATATCAACTGAAATAGCTTAACTCAATCAAAGGACATATTAACACCATTGAACATACACTGAACAAATAAATTTGACCTATGATACAATGTAAATTCAAAATAAATAAACTAAGGAAGAATAATAAAAGTAACATGTTATATCGGTATGAAATGTTAAACAATTTAAGAAAAACAATATGCTCGAACAAAAATATCAGCCATTTGCAATAACTTTAAACACAGGTAAATGAAAATAATTTTGTTCTTAGGTATACGTGTACAGTTACAAGAGAAAGGAAATATTTTAACAAAATAAATAATTTTGATGTTCATAGTACGAAGTGGAAATTTATATTAGTACCAAACACTTATCAAAGCTGTTATATAGACCAGATATAACCCTGAATAACATTAAATAACAAAAAAGCATTACAATTAGTATCAACAGGTCAAATAAACAAGAAAGTACGATTTGAGAGTACTCGCAGTTACTGACAGCTAGTTAAAAGCCAAAACAATTAATAATAAAAATCATGCATCAGAGACTAAAATCAACTAAAACACATCCCAGGGATTTAGTATTTTAACGTCATGGACAGTCAAAGAAGACATGACTTGTGCAATGCCAAAATAAATGTATCGACAGACAGTAGGATAGTTAGGAGTTTAACCTCTTTATAGATCAAAATGAACGTGGGTGTGTCTTTAAACATCCCGTTTGAAAAGAATACAAATTTAGTTATGTTTTAATTTGCTGATGAGAAAATCGATATTAATGCCAATGTAAACTATATTCAGAGATCTAATTACAACATTGGAAAAATAACCTATACTAATAAGTCTATTTAAAGGTTCGATGAGTTTACACGGATCACATAGTGATTTCCGCGCTTTAAGTACAATATTACCGTAAAATTTAGGATGTGAAATACCGTTTTTAATCAGTTTTCTACAGGTACAGCCAAATTTACTTATCAAATCTTTGTATCTATGAAAGAACTTAGCAAAAGTTTTACGTAATTTATGGTAACGAAATCCCTGACTTAATAATTTACTAGTGAATGTCTATATGTTAATTGAATCCTTCTCCGAATACGGGACCACCATGTTACTAGTGGAAAGATCCCAATTCAATTTCTACTGAAGATTGGCTGTCAAAATGCTAACATTCCAATTTTCAATAACAGTTAACAGCAAATACATTCTCACAATAACAGATAACAAAAAAACTAATAGTCCAATAACAGCTAACAAGGAATAAGACAATATAACAGCTAACAGCAAATATATTTTCAGAATAACAGATAACAAAGAATTAAATTGCCCCAAAACAGCATAACAGTTAAACCCTTGCCCCTCATTGTTACTTTACATGCATTGTGTACTTCTAATCACCAGGCTGAAGCTAGCGAACAATAACTAGCGAACAATAAGCCAGCGAACAATAAGGCGATATATCTAAAACCGAAAAATGAATAAGACAGCAACGGCCGTTAAATGAAATATATTTAAAAGGCAGAAATTCCATCCAAATATTGCAATTTCAACTCTATCATGAAATGATATTTATCCCATCCATTGATAAAACAAGTCAACTCTCTTTTAGGCTAATATTCAGTACCACAGTAAATCTGCATCTGTCAACGGATTATTTTTAGGTGTAAGACCACCAAAGCACCCACTTCAATTTAGAACGTATGTAAAGTAGTCCTTCCTGTAAAATATAGCACCTTTGATATCATTGTTTAATTGAACTAAGATACACATTTGCAGAAATGGGGCATGGCCTATTCCATGGCTTCTAGAGAAAAATAATGAGGGATGTCACGGGTATGACTATATAGGTCTTGTAGAGGAGAAACAGGCGCATCTTTTGCGCAAGGTCTCGAAGGGCGCTATGTTCAAAAATCTGAAACTAGAGCTCAAAATTTGAAAAAATTTGTTAAAACAGGGGTTGGCCTATTCCATGGCTTCTAGAGAAAAATAATGAGGGGTGTCACGGGTATGACTATATAGGTCTTGTAGAGGAGAAACAGGCGCATCTTTTGCGCAAGGTCTCGAAGGGCGCTATGTTCAAAAATCTGAAACTAGAGCTCAAAATTTGAAATTTTTTTGTTAAAAACAGGGGGGTTGGCCTATTCCATGGCTTCTAGAGAAAAATAATGAGGGGTGTCACGGGGTATGACTATATAGGTCTTGTAGAAGAGAACAGGCGCATCTTTGCGCAAGGTCTCGAAGGGCGCTGTGTTCAAAATCTGAAACTAGAGCTCAAAATTTGAAAAAAAATGTTAAAACAGGGGTTGGGGTTACCTATTCCATGGCTTCTAGAGAAAAATAATGAGGTGTCACGGGTATGACTATATAGGTCTTGTAGAAGAGAAACAGGCGCATCTTTGCGCAAGGTCTCGAAGGGCGCTATGTTCAAAAATCTGAAACTAGAGCTCAAAATTTGAAAAAAAATTGTTAAAAACAGGGGGGTTGGCCTATTCCATGGCTTCTAGAGAAAAATAATGAGGGGTGTCACGGGGTATGACTATATAGGTCTTGTAGAAGAGAAACAGGCGCATCTTTTGTGCAAGGTCTCGAAGGGCGCTATGTTCAAAAATCTGAAACTAGAGCTCAAAATTTGAAAAACAATGTTAAAAACAGGGGTTGGCCTATTCCATGGCTTCTAGAGAAAAATAATGAGGGTGTCACGGGGTATGACTATATAGGTCTTGTAGAAGAGAAACAGGCGCATCTTTTGCGCAAGGTCTCGAAGGGCGCTATGTTCAAAAATCTGAAACTAGAGCTCAAAATTTGAAAAAAAATGTTAAAAACAGGGGGTTGGCCTATTCCATGGCTTCTAGAGAAAAATAATGAGGGTGTCACGGGGTATGACTATATAGGTCTTGTAGAAGAGAAACAGGCGCATCTTTGCGCAAGGTCTCGAAGGGCGCTATGTTCAAAAATCTGAAACTAGAACTCAAAATTTGAAAAAAAATGTTAAAAAACGGGGGCAGGGGCCTATTCCATGGCTTCTAGAGAAAAATAATGAGGGTGTCACGGGGTATGACTATATAGGTCTTGTAGAAGAGAAACAGGCGCATCTTTTGTGCAAGGTCTCGAAGGGCGCTATGTTCAAAATCAGAAACTAGAGCTCAAAATTTGAAAAAAATGTTAAAAACAGGGGTTGGCCTATTCCATGGCTTCTAGAGAAAAATAATGAGGGTGTCACGGGGTATGACTATATAGGTCTTGTAGAAGAGAAACAGGCGCATCTTTTGCGCAAGGTTTCGAAGGGCGCTATGTTCAAAAATCTGAAACTAGAGCTCAAAATTTGAAAAAAATGTTAAAAACAGGGGTTGGCCTATTCCATGGCTTCTAGAGAAAAATAATGAGGGTGTCACGGGTATGACTATATAGGTCTTGTAGAAGAGAAACAGGCGCATCTTTGCGCAAGGTCTCGAAGGGCGCTATGTTCAAAAATCTGAAACTAGAACTCAAAATTTGAAAAAAAATGTTAAAAACGGGGGCGGGGGCCTATTCCATGGCTTCTAGAGAAAATAATGAGGGGTGTCACGGAGTATGACTATATAGGTCTTGTAGAAGAGAAACAGGCGCATCTTTTGTGCAAGGTCTCGAAGGGCGCTATGTTCAAAAATCTGAAACTAGAGCTCAAAATTTGAAAAAAAATTGTTAAAAACAGGGGGTTGGCCTATTCCATGGCTTCTAGAGAAAAATAATGAGGGGTGTCACGGGGTATGACTATATAGGTCTTGTAGAAGAGAAACAGGCGCGTATTTTGCACAAGGTCTCGAAGGGCGCTATGTTGAAAAATCTGAAACTAGAGCTCAAAATTTGAAGAAAAAAAAAAAATGTTAAAAACAGGGGGATGGCCTATTCCATGGCTTCTAGAGAAAAATAATGAGGGATGTCACGGGGTATGACTATATAGGTCTTGTAGAGGAGAAACAGGCGCATCTTTTGCGCAAGGTCTCGAAGGGCGCTATGTTCAAAATCTGAAACTAGAACTCAAAATTTGAAAAAAAATGTTAAAAACGGGGGGGGGCCTATTCCATGGCTTCTAGAGAAAAATAATGAGGGTGTCACGGGTATGACTATATAGGTCTTGTAGAAGAGAAACAGGCGCATCTTTTGCGCAAGGTCTCGAAGGGCGCTATGTTCAAAAATCTGAAACTAGAGCTCAAAATTTGAAAAAAAATGTTAAAAACAGGGGGGTTGGCCTATTCCATGGCTTCTAGAGAAAAATAATGAGGGGTGTCACGGGGTATGACTATATAGGTCTTGTAGAAGAGAAACAGGCGCATCTTTGCGCAAGGTCTCGAAGGGCGCTATGTTCAAAATCTGAAACTAGAGCTCAAAATTTGAAAAAAATGTTAAAAACAGGGGGTTGGCCTATTCCATGGCTTCTAGAGAAAAATAATGAGGGGTGTCACGGGGTATGACTATATAGGTCTTGTAGAGGAGAAACAGGCGCATCTTTTGCGCAAAGTCTCGAAGGGCGCTGTGTTAAAAATCTGAAACTAGAGCTCAAAATTTGAAAAAATTGTTAAAAACAGGGGTTGGCCTATTCCATGGCTTCTAGAGAAAAATAATGAGGGATGTCACGGGTATGACTATATAGGTCTTGTAGAGGAGAAACAGGCGCATCTTTGCGCAAGGTCTCGAAGGGCGCTATGTTCAAAATCTGAAACTAGAGCTCAAAATTTGAAAAAAAATGTTAAAAACAGGGGTTGGCCTATTCCATGGCTTCTAGAGAAAATAATGAGGAGTGTCACGGGGTATGACTATATACGTCTTGTAGAGGAGAAACAGGCGCATTTTTTGCGCAAGGTCTCGAAGGGCGCTATGTTCAAAAATCTGAAACTAGAACTCAAAATTTGAAAAAAAATGTTAAAAACGGGGAGGCGGGGGGCCTATTCCATGGCTTCTAGAGAAAATAATGAGGGTGTCACGGGTATGACTATATAGGTCTTGTAGAAGAGAAACAGGCGCATCTTTTGCGCAAGGTCTCGAAGGGCGCTGTGTTCAAAAATCTGAAACTAGAGCTCAAAATTTGAAAAAAAATGTTAAAAACAGGGGTTGGGGAGGGTTGGCCTATTCCATGGCTTCTAGAGAAAAATAATGAGGGTGTCACGGGGTATGACTATATAGGTCTTGTAGAAGAGAAACAGGCGCATCTTTGCGCAAGGTCTCGAAGGGCGCTATGTTCAAAAATCTGAAACTAGAACTCAAAATTTGAAAAAAAATGTTAAAAAACGGGGGCGGGGGCCTATTCCATGGCTTCTAGAGAAAAATAATGAGGGTGTCACGGGTATGACTATATAGGTCTTGTAGAAGAGAAACAGGTATGACTATAAGGTCTTGTAGAAGAGAAACAGGCGCATCTTTTGTGCAAGGTCTCGAAGGGCGCTATGTTCAAAAATCAGAAACTAGAGCTCAAAATTTGAAAAAAATGTTAAAAACAGGGGTTGGCCTATTCCATGGCTTCTAGAGAAAAATAATGAGGGTGTCACGGGTATGACTATATATCTCTTGTAGAGGAGAAACAGGCGCATCTTTTGCGTAAGGTCTCGAAGGGCGCTATGTTCAAAATCTGAAACTAGACCTCAAAATTTGAAAAAAAATGTTAAAAACAGGGGGTTGGCCTATTCCATGGCTTCTAGAGAAAAATAATGAGGGTGTCACGGGATATGACTATATAGGTCTTGTAGAAGAGAAACAGGCGCATCTTTTGTGCAAGGTCTCGAAGGGCGCTATGTTCAAAAATCAGAAACTAGAGCTCAAAATTTGAAAAAAATGTTAAAAACAGGGGGTTGGCCTATTCCATGGCTTCTAGAGAAAAATAATGAGGGGTGTCACGGGGTATGACTATATAGGTCTTGTAGAAGAGAAACAGGCGCATCTTTTGCGCAAGGTCTCGAAGGGCGCTATGTTCAAAAATCTGAAACTAGAGCTCAAAATTTGAAAAAAAAATGTTAAAACAGGGGGTTGGCCTATTCCATGGCTTCTAGAGAAAAATAATGAGGGGTGTCACGGGGTATGACTATATAGGTCTTGTAGAGGAGAAACAGGCGCATCTTTTGCGCAAGGTCTCGAAGGGCGCTATGTTCAAAAATCTGAAACTAGAGCTCAAAATTTGAAATTTTTTTGTTAAAAACAGGGGGGTTGGCCTATTCCATGGCTTCTAGAGAAAAATAATGAGGGGTGTCACGGGGTATGACTATATAGGTCTTGTAGAGGAGAAACAGGCGCATCTTTTGCGCAAGGTCTCGAAGGGCGCTATGTTCAAAAATCTGAAACTAGAGCTCAAAATTTGAAAAAAATGTTAAAACAGGGGTTGGCCTATTCCATGGCTTCTAGAGAAAATAATGAGGAGTGTCACGGGTATGACTATATAGGTCTTGGAGAGGAGAAACAGGCGCATTTTTGCGCAAGGTCTCGAAGGGCGCTATGTTCAAAAATCAGAAACTAGAGCTCAAAATTTGAAAAAAATGTTAAAACAGGGGGCCTATTCCATGGCTTCTAGAGAAAAATAATGAGGGTGTCACGGGTATGACTATATATATGTCTTGTAGAGGAGAAACAGGCGCATCTTTTGCGCAAGGTCTCGAAGGGCGCTATGTTCAAAATCTGAAACTAGAGCTCAAAATTTGAAAAACAAAATGTTAAAAACAGGGGTTGGCCTATTCCATGGCTTCTAGAGAAAAATAATGAGGGGTGTCACGGGTATGACTATATAGGTCTTGTAGAAGAGAAACAGGCGCATCTTTGCGCAAGGTCTCGAAGGGCGCTATGTTCAAAAATCTGAAACTAGAACTCAAAATTTGAAAAAAAATGTTAAAAACAGGGGTTGGCCTATTCCATGGCTTCTAGAGAAAAATAATAAGGTGTCACGGGTATGACTATATAGGTCTTGTAGAAGAGAAACAGGCGCATCTTTCACGCAAGGTCTCGAAGGGCGCTATGTTCAAAATCGGAAACTAGAGCTCAAAATTTGAAAAAAATGTTAAAAACAGGGAGGTTGGCCTATTCCATGGCTTCTAGAGAAAATAATGAGGGTGTCACGGGTATGACTATATAGGTCTTGTAGAGGAGAAACAGGCGCATCTTTTGCGCAAGGTCTCGAAGGGCGCTATGTTCAAAATCGGAAACTAGAGCTCAAAATTTGAAAAAAATGTTAAAAACAGGGGTTGGCCTATTCCATGGCTTCTAGAGAAAATAATGAGGGTGTCACGGGGTATGACTATATAGGTCTTGTAGAAGAGAAACAGGCGCATCTTTGCGCAAGGTCTCGAAGGTGCTATGTTCAAAAATCTGATTTGATTTGATTTTGGTGTTTTAACGCCACTTTAAGCACCGCTTTTGGGCTATTTCGTGGCGGCCAGTTTTATTGGTGGAGGAAGCCGGAGTGCCCGGAGAAAACAACCGAACTTCGATAGGAAAACTAACAATCCTAGTCAATTAAGATTGGAGTCGAGTGCACCCGCACGAGCGGGGTTCGAACTCACAACCTCAGTGTTGACTTGCTAGTGATTACAGTAGTAACTACTTAGACCACTCGGCCACTGAGGCCCCGTTTCAAAAATCTGAAACTAGAACTCAAAATTTGAAAAAAAATGTTAAAAACAGGGGTTGGCCTATTCCATGGCTTCTAGAGAAAATAATGAGGGTGTCACGGGTATGACTATATAGGTCTTGTAGAGGAGAAACATGCGCATCTTTCGCGCAAGGTCTCGAAGGGCGCTATGTTCAAAAATCTGAAACTAGAGCTCAAAATTTAAAAAAAATGTTAAAAACAGGGGTTGGCCTATTCCATGGCTTCTAGAGAAAAATAATGAGGGTGTCACGGATATGACTATATAGGTCTTGTAGAGGAGAAACAGGCGCATCTTTGCGCAAGGTCTCGAAGGGCGCTATGTTCAAAAATCTGAAACTAGAGCTCAAAATTTGAAAAAATTTGTTAAAACAGGGGTTGGCCTATTCCATGGCTTCTAGAGAAAAATAATGAGGGGTGTCACGGGGTATGACTATATAGGTCTTGTAGAGGAGAAACAGGCGCATCTTTTGCGCAAGGTCTCGAAGGGCGCTATGTTCAAAAATCTGAAACTAGAGCTCAAAATTTGAAAAAATGTTAAAAACAGGGGGTTGGCCTATTCCATGGCTTCTAGAGAAAAATAATGAGGAGTGTCACGGGTATGACTATATAGGTCTTGTAGAGGAGAAACAGGCGCATCTTTGCGCAAGGTCTCGAAGGGCGCTATGTTAAAAATCTGAAACTAGAGCTCAAAATTTGAAAAAAATGTTAAAAACAGGGGTGAGGGTTGGCCTATTCCATGGCTTCTAGAGAAAAATAATGAGGGTGTCACGGGTATGACTATATAGGTCTTGTAGAAGAGAAACAGGCGCATCTTTTGCGTAAGGTCTCGAAGGGCGCTATGTTCAAAATCTGAAACTAGAGCTCAAAATTTGAAAAAAATGTTAAAACAGGGGGTTGGCCTATTCCATGGCTTCTAGAGAAAAATAATGAGGGTGTCACGGGTATGACTATATAGGTCTTGTAGAGGAGAAACAGGCGCATCTTTGCGCAAGGTCTCGAAGGGCGCTATGTTCAGAAATCTGAAACTAGAGCTCAAAATTTGAAAAAAAATGTTAAAAACGGGGTTGGCCTATTCCATGGCTTCTAGAGAAAAATAATAAGGGTGTCACGGGTATGACTATATAGGTCTTGTAGAGGAGAAACAGGCGCATCTTTTTCGCAAGGTCTCGAAGGGCGCTATGTTCAAAAATCTGAAACTAGAGCTCAAAATTTGAAAAAAATGTTAAAACAGGGGTTGGCCTATTCCATGGCTTCTAGAGAAAATAATGAGGGATGTCACGGGTATGACTATATAGGTCTTGTAGAAGAGAAACAGGCGCATCTTTGCGCAAGGTCTCGAAGGGCGCTATGTTCAAAAATCTGAAACTAGAGCTCAAAATTTGAAAAAAATGTTAAAACAGGGGTTGGCCTATTCCATGGCTTCTAGAGAAAATAATGAGGGGTGTCACGGGGTATGACTATATAGGTCTTGTAGAGGAGAAACAGGCGCATCTTTGCGCAAGGTCTCGAAGGGCGCTATGTTCAAAAATCTGAAACTAGAGCTCAAAATTTGAAAAAGTTAAAAACAGGGGGTTGGCCTATTCCATGGCTTCTAGAGAAAAATAATGAGGGTGTCACGGGGTACGACTATATAAGTCGTGTAGAGGAGAAACAGGCGCATCTTTTGCGCAAGGTTTCGAAACGCGCTATGCTTCTTTTGTACAAACTATATATTTTGCACTGGGTAAATGCGGCATTGAAATAAATGACTTGGTAGCGTTGAACGTTGACGGTTATGTGGATGTTTCACAAACTCCAATGCTGAGATTTTGGGTACTCCTGTGTACGATGTCCGAGGGTAGCACGTTTAGCTGCATCGATAGGTAATGTATCTGAAATTAGGAGATAGAGGAGGCAGTTCAGATAGTGGTAAGACTACAAGGAGGTCTACATTCGACTTGGTTGACTAAGAAGCAGTTTTTTTTCTTTTGTCCTTTTAAGACTGGTTTAAAGACTCGCTTAGATCACGACTAAACCTTGTTTGTCAAGTAGTTATTGTAATTTTTTAGATTTGATGGTATGCTTTTCATCCTGGAACTTCATGTGAAGTGTTTCATGCTGTTTGGAATAGGCAATAATTAGTATAACCAACGTCATTTTATGTAAAGCGTTTGCAAAAACTCCCTTAAGCGTTTGAAAGCGTTTTAGAAAACATCATCTAGTGTTTAAGACCGTAAACAAATAGCGTTTGATGGTTACAACGCCGTACGGCTCAGACCAGCATGAAGTTTTGACCACCTTGAAGGCTAGGGCCGAACAATGAATGTGTCTGGAAACTCTGGTTGTATTGTTGAAAGAGATCGTGACAAAGTTGGATCGTCTTGCGCGAGAGTTTCAAGCAGTTTTGACAGAGATAGAATCAATCAGCGTTGTTGAGTCCTACTCGGACGTAGAAATCTTCGCACTATTTTGCTTACTCAGCACCAATTCATCAAAACCAACAAAATCTTACTGTTTGTGTCAATTTCCGATGGTCTGTTCGAAGACGAACAATGACATTGATGAGTGATGTGGGACATTTACCTATATCGGATATCAGGTCGCTTATGTCATTTGTAAGAACCTCTTCCCCAGTGCGTTTTGCAGGAGTAGATAGATAGGTTGATGAAGAGATTTTGCAAACTATCGTAAAGTAAACACCTGACCGGATGAGTAGATTTTTTAGCAGCGTCGGCTTATAACGGCTTACGGCAGTCTGAAGTGTAAGCTTAATACAAAGACAAACAGTCGCTTCGAATTTACGACTAGCAAGGGGCGACGACGGAGGGGTGGATCGAGGATATTCCACTTTATGAGTACAACCAGTGTATGTTTCATGAACAAACTAAAAGACCTTCCCCGATCGTTTGTTGCACAACTTCACGGGACCTGGTACTAAGCTGAAAAAACGATTACATACAGTAACAAACCCTAAACACCTTGGTCCATGAGTCGCTCAAGCTGTGTATCGTCATGATCTCTGCTTTTTGTACACTTTTTTGGTCCAACGGAAGGTGTGTATTCCTTATAAAATGTACCTAAATTCTTTGTGATTCGAACCTTGTCACCCACGTGGAACCAAGCCGTGTAAATGAGCTGTCGATGCTCAACATAAGGATACAACAACTCGCAACCATGTGAGTGACAGGAACATGCACTGTTAACTTTGCACTACATAAAATCCAACAATGAGAAAGAAGATGGAACGCGACACCTTTTGACTCCTCATCTTCACCAAAGTTCAATCGGTCTGGTCGTCTCAATAGAAAAGTTCGTTGGACAGATAAAACATTTCGACGTAAATTCGAGAAACGATACCTGATCGCTGTTCGTTTAGGTGAAACTTGGATTACAGTTCTATCTCAACAGAAGAAAGAATTCACGTTTATTCTTAGCATCATCAATGTTTTCCTTGCCAAATACGACTGCTTAGTGCCGCCTAAGACCAAGAAGGTGTGACGATCAATGTTGTTTTTTATACCGTACTTAAGTAAAGCATTTTCATAAAACTATGGACGGAAAAGGTTACCGAATTCCACAACAAACAGGTAAAAGTGCTATGCCGAAAACACGACGTTGAACCCGCCAGAATGGAGGAAAGCCGAGTTTCTCAAACAACTGGGACCCCACCATGATGGGAAGATGATCAAATACTTTAAAGCCCAATCTACGCGCACATGCGCGATTGGTACTTTATATTATCTCGTTCACCAACAAAAACACCACCAAACAGAGAACCTGTGGCCGCAAGTCATAAGAAATATGAAAGAAAATAAGGTGTACTGTAACTTGTATGCAGACATGCCTACTGTACAGCAGGGTCGGTTCCGCGTGTTTACCAATTCCCACGATTTCAACGATGAGGACATACAGGGTTCTCGAACTTCTGAATACCTCGTACCGCATCGATAAGGTATTGCGAAGGCGAAATCGGGGTGATGTAAATAATCTCTTTGAGAAATGGAAAGGTAATCTCAGTAATTTCTTGGATCAAACAATTAGACATGGTGTCACAACCTCTCTCTTCAAACACAAAAGTTCGTGGTTCGATCTCCGTTCCTGGGAGAAAAATTTCAGGGACCAAATTTTCGGCTCTCCCTTGACACCATTTGCGAGTATTGTCTTCAAGAACGATGATAGTCTGTCGGAAGCGATAACCGGCTGACCCGAGTTAAGAGAGAGCCATGTCACTGCACGTAAAAAACAACCTTGAAGAGTTCGAAAAAGACCAGGCTAATGCCACTACAAGGCAGCACTCGCACCAGCAAAGTAGAGAGGGGTATGATTTATATAAGTTACAATAACTTGTTTCCAAATCCACTAAAAATAACTATGTTTAAACTAACCTCTCTAGAAGGTCTGTATTCTTGATGATTCTCCGACTGTAAAGGTTATGAGAATGTAAAGGTTACTAGTAACCAATGGGTTGCACGTTTTTTTCTGATATAGCAGGGTTACTAGTAAATAAAACTATGCTGCATTTTATTGTACAAGAGGTGTCGACGTGAATCAATTGGCGTGCGGGTTCTATTGAGAGGAGTCGCTTGCGGGTACACTATTGCCTGTAGGTGAAATCATTATGTATGGATGTATCAGAAGGAGTAGCATGACTAGCTTGAACAACGGTAGTATTGACGGGTAAATTATGACTAGTTGATTGTGAGGATTGAATGAGTTTTAATTTGACGGATTTTAATCTAAACGAACATGTACTGATCTGTTTGCTGAATTTCTTCCACCACGTCTTCATCCAAGCAAGCTTCTACAATTTTACCATGAAGACCTTTCTGAATATCACTTTTCTGTGACACGGAATCTAAAATAGCTGTGACTTCCTCAATTTCTATATCGAAACTATTTCTGCAGTTATGTCTCCAAAATTCTTCCAAAGTCTTGTAAGTGCTCGTTTATGTCCGGAACGAATGGCTTTCAGCTTTGTATCCATTTTCCCTTCTTAAGATAGAAATAAAAGACTTCCTGACTATGTGATAGATGTACTAGTCATAGTAACATGTCAAAGTGACGTGACATTACATTAAGTGCCGCACATAGTAAACGTCATGTGTGTGGTATTTACGAGAGGTATGATTATGATGCAACGTATTACCCTCAATTTTTAAGGTTTCGATATCTACTCTAGTTTATTTTAACACATCTCACTCCGTCAATCTATTGAATTTCTCTTTCTTGTTCTTCCTATTTCTTTGCATACCAAACATTCATCACATTGTACTCTGACATTTTATTTTCGTGAAGTTAACTAATCAAATGGTTCTGCATGTTTGAGTTTGTGGTCACACTTGTCCAGCTTGTCCATTATTTTTTCTCATGTTCTTTGATTGCTGCATCATAGTCTATCTTCATTCATTTTATATCCGTTTAAATCTGGTCGCACTAGGTTTCATACGTGTTGTCTTTTACTTTTTTAATGACCCACCATTTCATTACAGCATCCGAACTGGCCCTCGGAGCTGTCAGAATGGTGATATGGTTGTCGTTCCTGTTCCAGTATTTGAAGAAAGTATCCATTATCATCCCTCTTTATCAATGGCCCTTTGTGTTGTTCCATTCCCTGAAAAGTGCTATTCGGAGATGGGCGAGCATTTCCGATGGATTTGGGCTCTTTCTGATGGGTCGTCCAAGTTCGTCCCAAAGATGTTCCGTTGGCGATAATCTGGAGACATCGCTGGCCACGGCAACACACGAATGTGATTATTCTCCAAAAAATCATTGAAATGTGTGCCACGTGACAACGGGCGTTATCTTGATGAAAAACTTGGTTAAAACGATGCCTTCGGAGAAACGGGAGAACGAGTGAAGCCAGAATTTCGTTCCTATACCTTTTTGCATTTAGGTTACCATCAATAATTGTCAGATCGGTGCGTTCCTGGTAGGTTATTCCTTCCCATACCATAATTCCGCAACCCTAAAACTGATCCGTTTTCTGTACGCACGCATCAGAAAATCATGCATTGCACCTCCGGTACACCCTGGCTTTGCCGTCGCTAAATGTCAAGTTGAATTTCGATTCATCGGTAAAAAGGACTTGTCTCCATGTTAGCCTATTCCATCGAATCCGTACCCGAGTCCATTCAAGTCTCGACATCCTGTGATGCTGCGTAAGGGTAGGTCTCTTCAACGGACGACGAGCGTTTAGGCCAACTTGATGCAATCGGTTACAAACTGTTTGGAATATAGCCTGTTGTTGTTTCTTCCATTAGTTTGTCGTGCTGTTTGTGACACGTTTACAAATCGATTCCGGAGGTGAATAATGCGGATGTGCCTGTCTTGACGTAACTTCGTTTCACGTTGCCTGTAATCTCGAGGACGATTATTTGTCGTAAGACGAGTCTTAAGCCTTGCAATAGTCATTCTAGAGACATTGGGATGATTTGCAACCTGTATTAGAGTCATTTTGCTGCCAACTTCCCAATAGCTCGTTCTCTCTCATTATGACGTAGACGTGGCATTGACTTACGTGTAACTTTTTCAATTTTTAATGCGACCTTTGTTAACAATAGTGCTCGACACATTTAATTATCAAAAGGACAACTCAATTCCATCTTTATACAGGTAAATGTTTGAAAAATGCTTATTTATTTGAAATCAGAAAATGACGTAACGTCGTCTTCGAATTTTTAACAAATTATCAAATGATAGATAAATCATTCAGGTCACTAGTTTTAATCTTGAAAATATTATAAATTAATATATGTAATTTCTTTTAATCAGAAACCAGGGTAACGTTTCTTTTTTTGCATAGTATACATTTATTTATATCAGACAATGCCCGCACACTGACGAGGGTACTTATACCGTCTTTAAGGATGTGGCGCTTGGATTGACATTGATAAAGTTAACTGGTCTGTATGTAGCTTTACTATCATATCTTTTTAACAACGCAGTAGTCTTTGCCGATATGTTTTATTCTGGTACAAAAACTCTGATATAAATAAACTGTTGAAAATAATACAAAATAGACTGTCTATTAAGTCTGTAATAGTATATAGAACTTTAGGTTGTATACCAGCTGGCCTTCGCACTAAAGTACTTTCATCTTCATCGTTTTCTTTTCAAAATACCCTTGAAAAAAATTCAGCCAGTAGTCAGCCTTCTCTTTATCAGTACTTACATTACACATTTTACAATCTCTTTTATCATGTAATTCGGATGGGGGAATTTGGATTTTCATTTCGACTTCATATGACAAGAAATTCTTCTTTGCTGACTCTGATATGTCTTTTTCAAGGTTTTCACGTTCTTGTATGACATGTGAGTTGGCTTTGTTCCTCACTAAATTTTAGTTCCTTTCGACATAATTAAACATAGCACCTCTTGAAGCCTTGCGCAAACTATGTGCCTGTGTGCCTTCTACAAGACCTTTATAGTCTTACCCCGCGACATCCCTCATTGTTTTTTCCAGAGGCAATGGAATAGGCGAATTCCCGTTTTTTTATCAATTTTTTTCAAATTCCGAGCCCTAGTTTCAGTTTTTGGACAAAGCGCAACTCGAAACCTTGCGCAAACCATGCGCCTGTTTCTCCTCACAAGACCTATATAGCTATACCCCGTGAAACTCCACATTATTTTTTTCTCTAGAAGCCATTGAATAGGTGTAATACCACCAATGCATGGTACGTCACATCCGGTTGCATACGAAAATAGGTTGAAAAAAATATTCCCTTCAATTTGACAGTTGTAGGTAATTAATCCATCATTTTATTGCAGTAAAACATTTCTGGGTCATAAACATATAAATGTATCTTGGGTATTTCAAAGCATCATTTTTTTTTTATTTGGGTTTCTATAGAATATTTTGGAAACTTGAGGTTGCATGGTTACTAAAGCTTCTACGCAGGTTAAATAAGAGGGAAATTTGATTGGTTAACTGACAGTGATGGTTATTTTCTTATATGCAATGAAATGTTATGTTAATTCTTAAATTTGAAACAAAGATAAATTATAGGGGAAAATCACAGGTGGTATTACACCAATTGGCCAAACCCCTCTGATTTTCCTTTTTTCAAATTTTGAGCCCTAGTTTCAGATTTTTTAACATAGCGCCCTTCGAGACCTTGCGCAAAAGATGCGCCTGTTTCTCCTCTACAAGACCTATATAGTCATACCCCGTGACACCCCTCATTATTTTTCTCTAGAAGCCATGGAATAGGCCAACCCCCCTGTTTTTAACATTTTTTTTCAAATTTTGAGCTCTAGTTTCAGATTTTTGAACATAGCGCCCTTCGAGACCTTGCACAAAAGATGCGCCTGTTTCTCCTCTACAAGACCTATATAGTCATACCCCGTGACACCCCTCATTATTTTTCTCTAGAAGCCATGGAATAGGCCAACCCCCCTGTTTTTAACATTTTTTTCCAAATTTTGAGCTCTAGTTTCAGATTTTGAACATAGCGCCTTCGAGACCTTGCGCAAAAGATGCGCCTGTTTCTCTCTACAAGACCTACATAGTCATACCCCGTGACACCCCTCATTATTTTTCTCTAAAAGCCATGCAATAGGCCAACCCCTGTTTTTAACATTTTTTTCAAATTTTGAGCTCTAGTTTCAGATTTTGAACATAGCGCCCTTCGAGACCTTGCGCAAAAGATGCGCCTGTTTCTCCTCTTCAAGACCTATATAGTCATACCCGTGACACCCTCATTATTTTCTCTAGAAGCCATGCAATAGGCCAACCCCTGTTTTCAAATTTTTTTTTCAAATTTTGAGCTCTAGTTTCAGATTTATGAACATAGCGCCCTTCGAGACCTTGCGAAAAAGATGCGCCTGTTTCTCCTCTACAACACCTACATAGTCATACCCCGTGACACCCTCATTATTTTTCTCTAAAAGCCATGGAATAGGCCAACCCCCTCTCCCCTGTTTTTAACATTTTTTTTTCAAATGTTGAGCTCTAGTTTCAGATTTTTAACATAGCGCCCTTCGAGACCTTGCGCAAAAGATGTGCCTGTTTCTCCTCTACAAGACCTATATAGTCATACCCCGTGACACCCCTCATTATTTTTCTCTAGAAGCCATGGAATAGGCCAACCCCCCTGTTTTTAACAATTTTTTTTTCAAATTTTGAGCTCTAGTTTCAGATTTTTGAACATAGCGCCCTTCGAGACCTTGCGCAAAAGATGCGCCTGTTTCTCCTCTACAAGACCTATATAGTCATACCCCGTGACACCCTTATTATTTTCTCTAGAAGCCATGGAATAGGCCAATCTCTTTTTAAATTTTTTTTTCAAATTTTGAGCTCTAGTTTCAGATTTTTGAACATAGCGCCCTTCGAGACTTTGCGCAAAAGATGCGCCTGTTTCTCCTCTACAAGACCTATATAGTCATACCCCGTGACACCCCTCATTATTTTTCTCTAGAAGCCATGGAATAGGCCAACCCCCCTGTTTTTAACATTTTTTTCAAATTTTAAGCTCTAGTTTCAGATTTTGAACATAGCGCCTTCGAGACCTTGCGCAAAAGATGCGCCTGTTTCTCTACAGGACCGATAAAGTCATACCCCGTTACACCCTCATTATTTTTCTCTAGAAGCCATGGAATAGGCCAATCTCCTGTTTTAACATTTTTTTCAAATTTTGAGCTCTAGTTTCAGATTTTTGAACATAGCGCCCTTCGAGACCTTGTGCAAAAGATGCGCCTGTTTCTCCTCTACAAGACCTATATAGTCATACCCCGTGACACCCCTCATTATTTTTCTCTAGAAGCCATGGAATAGGCCAATCCCCTGTTTTTAACATTTTTTTTCAAATTTTGAGCTCTAGTTTCAGATTTTTGAACATAGCGCCCTTCGAGACCTTGCGCAAAAGATGCGCCTGTTTCTCTTCTACAAGACCTATATAGTCATACCCCGTGACACCCTCATTATTTTTCTCTAGAAGCCATTGAATAGGCCAACCCCTGTTTTTAACATTTTTTTCAAATTTTGAGCTCTAGTTTCAGATTTTGAACATAGCGCCCTTTGAGACCTTGCTCAAAAGATGCGCCTGTTTCTCCTCTACAAGACCTATATAGTCATACCCCGTGACACCCTCATTATTTTTCTCTAAAAGCCATGGAATAGGCCAACCCCCCCTGTTTTTAACATTTTTTTTTCAAATTTTGAGCTCTAGTTTCAGATTTTGAACATAGCGCCCTTCGAGACCTTGCGCAAAAGATGCGCCTGTTTCTCCTCTACAAGACATATATAGTCATACCCGTGACACCCCTCATTATTTTCTCTAGAAGCCATGGAATAGGCCAACCCTGTTTTTAACATTTTTTTCAAATTTTGAGCTCTAGTTTCAGATTTTTGAACATAGCGCCCTTCGAGACCTGCGCAAAGATGCGCCTGTTTCTCCTCTACAAGACATATATAGTCATACCCGTGACACCCCTCATTATTTTTCTCTAGAAGCCATGGAATAGGCCAACCCCTGTTTTAACATTTTTTTTCAAATTTTGAGCTCTAGTTTCAGATTTTGAACATAGCGCCCTTCGAGACCTTGCGCAAAAGATGCGCCTGTTTCTCCTCTACAAGACCTATATAGTCATACCCCGTGACACCCCTCATTATTTTCTCTAGAAGCCATGGAATAGGCCAACCCCCCTGTTTTTAACATTTTTTTTTTCAAATTTTGAGCTCTAGTTTCAGATTTTTGAACATAGCGCCCTTCGAGACCTTGCGCAAAAGATGCGCCTGTTTCTCCTCTACAAGACCTATATAGTCATACCCCGTGACACCCCTCATTATTTTTCTCTAGAAGCCATGGAATAGGCCAAGCCCCATTTCTGCAAATGTGTATCTTAGTTCAATTTAACAATGATATCAAAGGTGCTATATTTTACAGGGAAGGACTACTTTTACATACGT
Source organism: Mytilus coruscus (assembly GCA_017311375.1). Taxonomy (NCBI): domain Eukaryota; kingdom Metazoa; phylum Mollusca; class Bivalvia; order Mytilida; family Mytilidae; genus Mytilus; species Mytilus coruscus. Next base: position 3,436 of record JAASAO010002917.1, on the reverse strand, counting down.
TCTAAATTGAAGTGGGTGCTTTGGTGGTCTTACACCTAAAAATAATCCGTTGACAGATGCAGATTTACTGTGGTACTGAATATTAGCCTGAAAAGAGATGTGACTTGTTTTATCAATGGATGGGATAAATATCATTTCATGATAGAGTTGAAATTGCAATATTTGGATGGAATTTCTGCCTTTTTAAATATTTTTCATTTAACGGCCGTTGCTGTCTTATTCATTTTTTCGGTTTTTAGGTATATCGCCTTATTGTTCGCTGGCTTATTGTTCGCTAGTTATTGTTCGCTAGCTTCAGCCTGGTCTTCTAATCTGAAGATTGGCGTATGGATTAAATGAAACCTATTTGCACGATCTATATTTTGAGGTATACAAATACTATGAAAATCATATAGTTGTTGTAAGAATGAGATATTAGATCTTTTGTCCAATCTGATTACAATTCAGACCTATATTAACTCGCGTGCTCGTACATATAAGTATGAGTATAACGAAATCAAGAGAACTTGATTTTAATTAGATTACATTTGTCTATCAGGCCGAGGTTTTCTGGCTCTGACACAAATAATAAGTTCGGCTCTTAGACCGTACTTCAAAGATAAATACAAACCAATATGCAATGCTGGTGTGCCATTGATTCGTCACTTTTGGTTCAGGATGTGAATGAGCTTGGCGATTATAACGAGATTCCATCAGTATTTCAAGATTCATGTGAAGAGGCTCTATGTCCATTAGCAGTTTTTCCAGCAACCTTTCGGAGAGAATTCAATATGTCTTTAAGGGCATACGATACAGTTTTGATCCCGTAATGAAATTTTGATGAAAATTTGCATATAGGCTATTTTTACCTGAATAAATCAAATATGCAATAAAAATATACCTTCATGTGCTACTTTTGAGTAAATTGAGGTTGAAATTTCAGATATTTTCTCAAAATTCGGATTTGTGGACGTATCTTTTCCCGATAAGTCACAGTTTGACGTCGCGAAAATAACAATTTACATTAGCAACGTCATTACCTCCCTATAACTGTATCGTATGCCCTTAAACTCCGGGGACCCTGTAGACCGACAAGACGGACGTCATTTTCCCGTTTGAATAGCAGAGGAAAGGTCTGTGAACAAAGGTACTTACAGAGGTCATATCATCCAGAGAGGGTTCTCCTAAAAATAGCCAATATCGTTAGAGAAGACAGTAGTTAAGGGCATACGATACAGTTACAGGGGAGGTAATGACGTTGCTAACGTAAATTGTTATTTTCGCGACGTCAAACGGTGACTTATCGGGAAAAGATGCAGTTTTCGGCTGATTTTATCATTCAAACTGATTTAACTTGAAAACGAGTTCATGCACCCTCTTTTTAAATGACATTTGGTTTAATTACGCAAGATGATTATGTGTACCAATTTTCATGAAAACGTAAATAGTGCAATTTTTAAATTTGATTAATACACAGCAAAAATGACGGTTTTTCCTACATTCATGAACATTTGATAAATTTGAGTTATTTGTAAAATAAAATGTACAAATTTATGCAATATTTATATAACACATAAATTACAAATAATTTAACAAAAACAGATCGTGTTTATCTTTTAAAACAAAAAGTTATGTATTTCTATCGAAAGGAAAAATACGTCCACAAATCCGTATTTTGAGGAAATATCTGAAATTTGAACCTCAATTTACTCAAAAGTAGCACATGAAGGTATATTTTTATTACATATTTGATTTAATCAGGTAAAAATAGCCTACATGCAAATTTTCATCAAAATTTAAATACGGGATCAAAACTGTATCGTATGCCCTTAAGGTTAGAATACATTTTCCTGAATTGGAAAAATATTAATTATCTATTGATATTGAATACAGTTAATAATTGTTATAATTAAAATCTAATATGAGGCAGGCATTACCTGTGAAAGGGACGAAGTTTGTATGAATTATTTTTTGTAACTTCAAAATCTGTTAAAAAGAAACGGAAATATCGTCACGTTTCCGATTTTGGTTCTGTTGTTAGGATTTTACTTGTGACGTTATTTAAGTTATGACGTCATGTTCAATGTTAACAAAGAAACGCGATCATTAGGTAACGTTTATTCATATTAATTTAAAGACAAAGAATTATTAAAAATGAAATTGGTATTGTGTTCCTTGAGTTCCTATATTTTACTAGACTACTCAAGGTCTCATGACAACGAGACCGGAAGAAGGAAGTAGATTTCTGCGCAAATGCGGGAATTCAAAAAGTTACAAAAAAGTTAACGATTTTGAGTTCATTAGTACAATGAAAATTACGGAAATTTTCCCGATTTTTTTTTTTTTTATTGATTTTTCTATTGTAATAGGGGACTTCGTCCCTTAATATTGTGCCTCTGCGTTCATCTTTTATGAATGAAATCCATTTTTTTACTTAATGGTGATATAATTTCAGCAGAAATTGAAAAACTGCTTGCTTAGGAAGCTAGCTATTAAAGAAGTTGAATTAAAAGATGGACCATTTTGTGGCTTATAAAGATTTTGAGCAGGAACATTTATAATCTACTTTAAAAGTTACCCAAAGGGAGAATTATCTAGCAGCTATAGATCTCAAAGATGCAGATTTTAGTAATAGTATCGATAATGAGTTTAAGACTATCTATAATCAAAAGTACTAGTATGCACTGCGAAAAAATGTACTTTTGTGTCATCAACAGAATACAATTTAAAAACAGTTCTCCTTATGACTGGAATTAATATTGGCATTTTAAAACCCATTTATTTGATGGGCTTCTTCTTCTTCCGCTTTAGCTTCAGGATGCTCTATCAAAGATCATTAAAGACATTATGACAACTGCCAACTGGACATCTGCTTAGACTTTTATAGGTTTTATTACAATTTAGGAACCTGTAATGCAATGGTTGTCGTTTGTTGCTGTGTAACATATTTGTTTTTCGTTCATTTTTTTGTAAATAAATGAGCCGTTAGTTTTCTCGTTTGAATTGTTTTACATTTGTCATTTCGGGGCCTTTTGTAGCTGACAATGCGGTATGGGCTTTGCTCATTGTTGAAGGCCGTACGGTGACCTATAGTTGTTAATCATTTGGTCTCTTGTGGAGAGTTGTCACATTGGCAATCCTACCACATCATCTTATTTTTATATCTTATACTTATAATGATTTCTCTACTGGTATTTTCATTGGATAATTTTTATTGATGTTTTACTGATGTGGTATTTGTTTGATTTTGGTTGATTTTTAGTTTGCGTCTACACGTAAAATAAGCTGTTTTATTACCTGAAGAACGAAGGCGAAATATGAATAAGAATGTTCATTTATCCGAGCATATCTTGGATACGCAAGTTTAGAATATGAACCCGAGGCTCGAAAGCAATACATTACCACCCAAGGGAGTGTCAGTTAGACCCACCCTTTTGGTTGTAGTATTATTTGGTTG